>VXAB01004543.1:602-123401 GCA_013399175.1 Odontophorus gujanensis | reverse complement strand
CACCCCCCCCCCCCCCCCGACTGTTTGCTTCTCAAACTTTAATTTGCAGAGAAGAAACATTAAATTTGGGTATTTTAGAAAGAGCACTGTTTTTTACTATGTGGCAGTAATGAAAACCAATAAAATGGGTATCATCAGATTTTTATGAAATCCGAGTCAAACAATATCCCAAAGCTAGCAAAAGAACTGGCGCAGCCTTCTGCCATTATTATTCCTTTGTAACAACACATTAGTTCCCCTCCAACCGCAGGAATCGAAACATTCTGAGATTTAATCAGATTCTCTGAAACAAAAGGAATAATTTCAAAAAGTTTGTGATCAGACACACCCAAACCCAAAACAATAAGCAGGAGGAAAACTGCGGAAGGCAAAAATGCTGCTTGAAATGTGAGATCTTTCTTTCCCTGATCTCTCCTGGAAGAGGAGTGATGTAAGCACAGACCAGGGAGTTTATGTCTGTTCAGGGAGCCACCAGCTCCAGGTCACAGCTTCATCCCTCAGCATCACCTTGTAGCACTAACCTCCACCGACAGTGAAAAGTAGTGGCATCCTGATGTGAAAGGACAAGAGGATGCTATTGTTCTGCTGCTACCTTCAGGAAGCGAATCTGAGAATGGGAGCGTTGTGCTGTAAGTAGGAATTGAAAAGGTCACCACTGGAGTTAATCAGTCAGGGCTTTTCTCAGGGGAAAGCCCTTCTTCCCATATTCAAGTTATTGCTGCTTTTGACGGATGGTGCTGCTTGGCTTAACCCAAAGCAATTATAAATCCCACAGCAAATGAAGGGAGTAGAACACCAACTTGTCCCCATTTCAAGATAGAAGCGACACGAGTTTGGCTGGGCAGCTCATTTATCTGGGCAAAATACTGACTGCTTCCTCCTATCTGCTGCCCTATTCCAGTGAGATAAGCAGGACCAGGAGGCTCAGCACAACAGGGCTCTATGCAGCTCGCTCCATTAATAGAACAGAGTTGACACTGAACAACAATGATGACAACAGTCCTAGGGTAGGTTATTCACTGTGAATAACACAGAGCAGAAGGGCAGAGCCTGTGGCACTTAGAGCAGCATGGCTCAGCACCCCGAGATGCCACGCAGTGCAGACACCTGCATGAGAGCTGCAGGCCAGGCAGGGACACTGCAGATGGCATCTTTACTTGAAAAACAACAGATCAGCATAACTTGTATCACGTTAAAAAGACACTGTTCTGTGCTGGGTGCAAATTCTGCCCTGGTTACTTTTTCTCTGTGAAGGGCATGAGAGGGTGACAGCACCATTTCCCCCCAATGGCACTGCCATCCAAAGTACATCACTTACGACTTAAACTCAAAACTCATGTGCAATCTGAGGTGCAGCTGTGAGTATATTTAAAACATTCCTTTGGAAAAGAGTAGAGGGGCTATCTACCTGCTGACAAACAGATGGCAACTTTGGGAAAACGGCTTCAAATGTTACCAAGTGCTTGCCAAGCTCCAAAGCTTCCTATCAGAGGCCAGCAGCCAGCCTGCAGGCAGAGCCACACATACCACCATGCACGGAAACACCACCTCAAGGAACGGAATTTGCTTCTTCTGCAGGAGGAACCAGGGGAGCACTTCCACACCTAAAGGCTCTACTCATAGCCTAACTCTAAGCCTTCAGCTGGAGGAACCCAAACAACCTGGACCTGCCACCTCCTACCTTGTTAGAAGAGCAGTAATGATGCATTGACGCTCTCACTTGTTTTAACTGAGGCTGCATGGAAGAAGCACAAAGCCATATTCCTACCTCATCAATCTGTAAGCTTCTCAGGTATTTCTAATGGTGACTGAAATGGTCACTGATCCCAACAGTTATGAAAAATACCCTGCCAGTGTAAATGCCCCTTAGTTTCATGTCAGCACTGCTCACATATAACACTGAAATGCTTCTAAAGGGCAAAAAAACAGAGCTGTGAACGACTGACCACCAGTGTGAACACGAGACGCCGGCGCATGAGTAATGCACAGCCCTTTCCTTTGTACTACAGGATGTTTTGTCACGGGATATGTACCACTGGGGACCAGAATGAGATCACCACATCCTTTCACACAACTAAGCACACTTCTGCCCACTGGTGACACACCGCCCATCTGATGGCAAAGTTCACCAAGAGAGGCAGTCACTGAAACTTTGAACTTTGGTTTAGACAGCATCACTCTCTTTTTTTTTCCTCCCTCTAATGGAAGAAAAACAACATTTTATCTCCATCAGGCAGGGAGAGGAACTAGGGCAACAAGATGTTTTTGGAAATGCTACTCACAACATGGCTCACGCATGTAAATCCTGAGCCTCGAGGTGCATGTGATTAATCACAGATGGTGCATCTTTCAAGTACAGCAGTATTTAACATGAGATCAAACACATGCCACAAGGAGTAAATCACGAGATATAAGGAAACCTCTGTAGACCCTTCTTTGTAAGGAAGTGCATCAATATGAAAGGCTCTTTCATGTGTCTCCTTCACTACCTCTTCTACGACATGGACAGAGCAAAATGGTACCTTTCCATTGGTACACCCAGAATTCAACAATTTGATTTTTTCCTACTATTACAATCAGGTGCCAGGGAAAGAAAACTAATTTGAAGGAGAAAGTCATTTACCTGTGATACTGCATGAAGGTTCAGACCTCCATGCCATTCATCACACTTGAAAACAAAATAATAAACTTCAGATGGTGCTAATATAGCAAAACAAGCCTTCCTTGAACTGTGAGTATTGAAAACCAGTAATTATGGAACTGTTGGAAAATGACAACTGCTTAGGAAACTCTGATTGCTTCTGAGGTATCCCCAGGCAGTCCAATTGCTTTTTCTGAAGTCAAGAAACGTGAGGAAATTGTTTGTTCTCTTATGCCACAGTGAGCTGTGTAAAGATCAGAAATCACCACCCATGGATAGCACCATACACCTGCTCTTCAGTGAAGGCTTCCTTCTAAAGGAAAGATCCCCAGTGATGGCTAATTTTTGAAGCTGCTGAAGCAATCGTGACATGGGAAACCACTGCAGGTACTGCAGAAAAGTGTTTTGCAACAGCCAAAAATCAGATGAGGTACAGGAAATCCATCTCCACGAAGCAAGGAGAAAGGAGGAGAAAAAGAGACGAAAGACCCTACTAGCTCCTGAGCTCTCTTGCCTTGTGGGTGAGCTTGTGTCACAAGAGACTGAAAAAAAAAAAAAGTACTCTAAGTTACACCAGAAGGAAGCAGATTACAACATGAGGTCTTATCTTATTTTCAGAAGGGGGATATCCCTGTCATCTGTAAAAACACATATGGAAACTTTGAGGGTGTTCGNAAACCGTTTGGAAATTTTGAGGGGTTTTGGGTTTTTTTTTTTTTTTTTTTTTTTTTTTTTTTTTTTTTAAATGTAAGGTGTGAACTTTCTTGCAAAACCACACACGCACTACAAGGACAGATTTACTATTCCCTGTCTGCCTTTCAACAGTCCCTCCCTGTGTGCAGCTTGTGAACATGCTGAGAGCACAGACCTCACTGACAAGACATTAGTTTTCACAGGCCAATGATTTTTGTTTCGCCAAGAACACATTTACCTGCCAAAGGCCAAGTTCTCAGTTGGCATAAATCAATGCAGCTCCTTCCCTCAGCCACCTAATTCCACTCGCAGACTTTATTTCTTTATTTAAGGTTCAAATGATAGCCTCACATATGCCACCCCCTCTCGCCATATGAACCTTATTTAGTAGTTAAAGGAAACACTTACCTCTAGAAGTTCATCACCAATATGCATCCTTCCATCCCGTCCTGCAGGTCCATCTGGATTGATACCAACTACGAAGATGCTCATACGAGATCGGTCCTTGTTGCCAGCAAGGCTCAGCCCAAGCCCATTTTTGTCTTTCTCAAGCTCAATAATGTGCAGCTCTCCTGGTAGATCTGCATATCGTTGCCTGATCTTTTCTGCAGAGGTCAAGGAACAAAGTTACAAGATGAAATGACTTACATGCAGATGCTCTAGGGCATGCAGAAACATGCTAGAAATGTTTTTAGTATCTATATTTTCACAGGTCTTTCCAGCACAGAATCTAAAATGACATAAGGTGTACCTAACCCTTGTGTTCCCTCCACAACTCCTGTCACCAAGTGAGTTAAATGAGACTGCTCTTAGTTGTGCATCTTTAGCCTGGGCATCTCTGGGCTGTTGCAAACCACCCAGTTGTCTCCAGATCACCAACACTGCCCAACATGAGAACTGCACTGCTTTAATTATTTATACAATAGGTTGGTGCTGAAACAGACATGTTGTGAAAGGAGGGGAAACAAGGGAATTCTGGAGGCACCCCAAGTTTACCTTATAAAAAAACTATCAATTTCAGGCAGCGCTCAGAGTTAGAGCTGGTTAATTAACCACTGCAGGCAGCTGGAAAGCCTACAGCACAAACACACCACAAAGCCACATCTCAAGATAAAGTCTTTTGTTGTGCTTCTTTCTGGTGATTCAGGAATACACTCACAACGCTCTGCTTACCTTTATGTGCTGCTGTGCAGATGATTACTCAAAGCAGCTGTCAGTGGCAATGCCCATGAATGATTATGTTTTTAAATGATACTAAGGCAGTTACTTGTCTTTCATCTGCATTTCAGCCATTTCTGTGACAGAATGCAATACACTCACAAAGTTATCTGGAGCACGATGCATGCCTGTGGAACCAAGTATGCTGACAGTTCAGCTCGAATGCCTTCTCTTTACAGCACTGGCAGACAAACATTTGTAACTTTTGCTTGGACACACAGCAAGGGTCGTTTTCTGTCTGTCTGATCGTCCTCTGCAGCTCTGACAGCCAGCTCCCCAGCCCCAGCTGCAGCCCACGTTAAGGATGGGCCATGCTTTATAAATGCAGATTGCTGTGTTTTGCTGTGACTGGGGATCACCTTCAGTACAAAGCCCAAGGTGAAAGAAACCGCTGCATTATGCATTAAGGAGAGTGAGAAGAGATATTACATGCCCAGCCATATCCCTGAGTCAGCAGCTGCAAGACCAATAATAGCTATTACCATTCCACCGCAGGGAAGCACGTTTTGATAGCACGATTTAAGCACGTTTCCATGACAACAAGGAAGAGGGGAAGGAGCTAGGGAAGGTGAGAGGGAAGCATCCCAAAGTGAACAAAAGCTGGAAGAATGAGGACAAAGTAGAGGTGAGTGAGCTGCAGCCCACGTGCAGGCTGCTGGATGACCGCTCCACAGTGGCTCTGCTCTCAGGGCCCTTCCCAGGCTGTTTTCCAGCTGCAGCAGCCCTCCCAGTTCAGCAGAGACAGAGGAACACAGACCCACCTCCAGCCCAGGGGCACCCCAGGGCACGCTCCACGCTCAGGGCAGCATGGCAAGAATCAAGTCTCCCATTGCTGTATTTATGGGTACCTCCCTACCTCACTTGAAACCCCGGTGGCCTGAGCCTAAAAGCCTGGGAGGCATGTGCTAAGGGTTACACATTATCCCCGGAGAGCTGAGCTTGTAAAGCCCTATAGAGGTCTGCACAAAATCAGAATATCATAACAAATTAGAAACCTCGCTTGTTAGTATCAATTATATGCCAAAAGTTCATAGAACTGCATTAAACAGTAACCTGTGCAGCTGCACGACTCTTTAATACATTTCTGAACTAATGGGGTCAAAACGTAATTAGGGGAGTGATTTGCTACTCGCATTTTGAAAGTGTTATTTTCCTGCTTGAAATGCAGGATGCCTCCTGCCAGAAAGCAGCAAGTGAGGAAGGTCTCAAAACGATGCTCGTTTTCCTATAGCAGATGTGAGCACTGTTCTCACCACCACGCACTGTTCTCACCACCACGGTTTCACCTTCTGCTCCCATTAAGCCAAGGCCACCCAACTGCTTCCTGGCTACCACAGCTGGGCAGCAACCCGGACAGGTTAGGTGCTTTCCAGCCACAAGAGAAGGACAGCAGCAGGACTAAGTTTTCTTGGAGAATGCACTTCTGAGGACAAGAGGACCCTCCAGAGGGATGCTGCTGATCACTGCCATTGCTGCTTGTTCTCTATGGGCAGCACATCTCATCCCATTTGCACGGAGCACAGCACGTGCAGGCAGGGCAGGTGCCTGGGATGAGGCTATCCTGTGGAAGACCCCAACGTGCCTGCACGCAGCCAGCTGGGGCTGACGTACTGGAGCCCAGTTCAGCACTCCAGCTGCCAGCAGTCCCCTCCACATCTCACTGCCAGCCTAGCAGGAGGGCACGGTGCCTGGTGTCACAGGAGACACCACAGCTGCGTGCACAGTGATGTTCAGGGACAGGCAGGGACACTCCACCTTTAAAGCAAGGTCTCCCTGCACTGGGCATGCTGTCCCATCTTTGAGCAGCAGCAGGCTCTGCTCCCAGTGCTGTCATTGTGCTGCTCATCCAGTCTGCATACAGATTTCCTCTGGGCACCCAGCTGACTTCCTGTCACTCTTGAATCCTGTTCTCAGTTTGCCTCTTAATAAGGATCTCGTAAGATTATTTTAAACAAGTATTTACTGCTTAAACAAACATGCATCTAAGGCGTCTTCTTTCAAATGCCTTTTTCAGCTGCTCCCCCCCTCCAGCTGGTACTGCTTTCCAGCTCTCTGCCTAGCACTGGGGAGCCAGTTAGCATCTGCTTTTGCAAAGAATCCCATTATCTGCCTTCATTACCAGATCCCTGACACAAGGCAATTGTAATGCTGTTGTTGCTGCCGTACTCATGGGACGCAGCACTTTGTGCCTGTGCTGCACGGTCCCCACGATCAGAGACAACACACCCATCACAACTTCTGCACACACAGCACCAATACTGAACCAGGTATGGTTGGATCCTGTTACTTCTAGCAATACTGCTCAGGTATGGGAGCACTGTAGCGATCACTTCCTCAATAACATTCCCCACTTCCATCAGCAGACAGTTACATTTCAAAAGAGAAAGTCTGGAAATGGAAGACAACTGCTTTCAAACATTATACTGTTATGCTGCTGTGTATGTTCCCCTGATTCAGCCACTATTCCTACTGTATTAAAAAGAGAAGAAAAGAAAGAAATGGGGACGATATGGCCAGGACATTGGAGCTTGCATTATCTAGTACTGCAGCAAACGTGCATTTTATCTGCGCTGAAAAAAAAAACAGATGCAGCTTCCCAGGAAGGCAAGAGGATCTTTAAATTGCACAGGTATATAAAGCATTGCAGAGGGCTGGGAGCCTGCTGCCCAAACCTGCTGCTAAACGAGCTGCAAGGGAGAGGGAGTTCTTTTGAAAACAGTGTCTCTGCGTGAAGCAAATTTGAGTCCATCTAGAGAGGGAAAAAAGAGGAAAGAAACAGCTTGGGATGACTCAGCCAGATGATTGGTGTTGGTATCAAATGCTCAATATTAAACCTGCCCAGGCAAAACAAGAGAGGGAACAAACAAGGGGTGGGGGGATGCACCACAAAAAGAAATGACCGATAATATTTGTATAGAAAAGGTGATGCTGAGGATTTTCTGTCCCTCAGATAACTACTAGCAATGTATGCTGCCCTTTGGAGTCTTGACCATGATCTCATTTAACGGCCTGTGTTCATTCTAAATGTTTCAGCTACTGTTTTTATCACATAACCTGGCTGCAGTCTGAGGCAGCAGCGCTGCAGCACCACGGCTGCTGGTTCTGCTTTAGTAAAGATAGGCATCAGAATGCAGCCAGCATCCTCCAACAGAGCCAGCCCTGCATATCAAACAACTAATTCCCTTCTTCATTTCACTATAAACATAAAAAAAAAAAAAAGTAGGAAGTCCCTTGAAAGCTAACCCTCAAGCTGTGAGGGCAGCATGTCTAATTTACTGATTACAATTTACAAGAACCTAAATACGCATATTTTAAGGGACTGTAATTGAACAAATGGGGTTTAGAATTCTCCCACTACTAATAATATAATAAGCTTATTGTTTTAATCTTCCCACTAGCACTCTATTCAGCTCCAAGGAGGCAGACAGTTTTTCAAACCTTATCTCAAAAGTGATGCACTCATCTGTTTTCATAAGCTTCAAATTGACAGAGAGAAGATGATTTCTGTAACGCTTTCTTAAACTCCGTAAAATCACTCATACTCCTCTCTCAGCAACCAGCACACGAGAGGGAAATAGGGCAGATCTATTTTAAACCAGCACATGGCCAGTCCCCCACCGCGTGGTGAGAGGAGGGAGCACCTCTGGACTGGGCAAGGGCAGCCAAGGGAATCCCATGGGGTCCAGAAGCTCAGCATGTCCCGTAGTCTCCCCTTGAAAGCCACACATCTACACAGTAATGCTTTGCTTCATGTACACTATTCAGAAGTCAAATGACTCCCCAGAGAAGAACCCAGCATTCCCATTATTCTCTGGCCAATACCTTAATGCCCATATCTCAAACACAGAGTTGCATGGCTGTACCTCCCCCCTTCCTCCCCACAACAGTGTGCACCAAAGCAGCACAACACAGCTTTTAAACACACGAGGAGAGCACGAGAACAAGGTGATGCTGCACAGCCTTCTCTAAAGGAGCAACGATGGTGGGCTTTCCTGTCCTCACAAACACAACTCATCCAAGCTCCAGTGAAAACAAGCATTGCTCTCTCACAAAACAGAAGCATTACCCTAAAGAGAGGACTGCTCCTTTTGTGTTTGTGAAGGGTTCAGGCCATTATTTGGGATCTCTGAGCTCCTTCTCTTCCAAAAGAATCCTTCAGCTCAGGTTCCCATCTGCTTTGCTCCTTTCATGCCATACAAATGCTTGCAATAGCTTTGCAGATGGCCACAAAAACTTGTCCCACTTGTTCCTGGCATCACTCTTTCTATGAGAGAAAGGAGAAGTCTCCACCAGTCATTTCTAACTCATCGAGGAACAAAAGTGCAAGGAGCCTCCATAATCTCTTTCAAGTACTATTCTGTTCTCATGAGCAGGTGGCATTTAGAAACAGTTCTCTTTTTGTTTTTTTATTTTTTTCCCTTCCTGCAACTCATGAATTGTCACAGCCAGGACAACAGGAGAGAGAAGTGGTGCTCAGCCCTGGCTGCAGCCCAGAGCAATGTGGAGCATCTACAACGCTTGCAGCATCTCACGTCACCATTGTGAACAAATGGAGTTTTGCCATCTACTTTTTCCCCATTTCAGATCCAAAGCTTCTTCTAGAAGGTGCAGTTTCTTTATACAACATTTAAGACCTCTGAGGAGGGAGGAAGGCATACTTTATGTTTTTCTGTTTTTTTTAGTTAGATGAGAAGCACATAACGAGCCCATTCGTACTGATCCGAGACCTTGAACACATCGAAGGTGATTTAGTGAAAGTGTGCTAAGCAGAGCATCCTGATGCGAATAATTGCTAATTATAAGGGAATCTCCCCCCCTCTGCACAGAATACTTCCACTCATTTGCCTTGCAAATTAGACATTAACCCTCATCAAAGCACATGGGTTTACTCAGAAGCGATCTCTGGGTGCTGTGATCTCGCAATCAGGCGCTCACGTGGAGCTCTGGCAGTCAGCTCCAGCTGATGGTCCCCCCACCCACAGCCTTTGGTGGAGAGGACCAGCACAGAATGCCCACGAGCATCTTGCACACTGCCCTGTGGCTGATACACTTGTCATCCAGACAGGAGACAGAATGGGTTGGTTGTCTGAGCACACGTGGCTGCTGGTTGTTCAAACGCAGTCAACAGAATAGAACAGAAATAGCAACAAATACAGATAGCAGTAATGGCATTTTTCCTTAGATAAAGCCCACTTTGAGCTTCCAAATAGTTATGCGTAAAAATAAACGACAACATGGTTGATGTTTGGACCCACAAAAGGCACATTGAACTGGAGACATCAAAAAATGAAATGGGGGAGGCTCAAAAGAAACCCATCATCGACTCATTTTCAGCTGCTGAAGAGGTAACTGGAAAAATCCCATAGAAAAATACAGTACTGTGAAACACTGCTCTTTGTTCTGCCATACAGTATACTCCTCTGAGACCACAACACAGCAGCTGCCAGCTCCCCAGCTGAGCGATGGAGATGGGACTGTGCACCCCCAAGAGCAGAGCAGGTCCTGCTCTGCTCAGCTGACCCAACAGTCCTCTGGGAAGACAGGACATCTTCACATCGTAAGAACACTGAGAGATACTGACTGCCACCTGCAAAGGCTCAAGGAGACCTGAAACAGCTCTGGGAGCTGACCTGGCCTCTGTACTCTGGCTGCTCCACCACACTGTCAGCGGTGTGTAAGGATGCATGACACACACAAAACCAGATTCTCCAGCAGAAGACATCTCAGTGATCTATAGCACAAGGAAATCTTGGAAAAAATCTCACAGTTGAGATAGCAATTTCTTTTCTAAGTAACTCTGGTATGAGCACGATTTCTGGCTTGCCCTGCTGGGCTCCCAGTCCCTTCTACCTATGTGTATCTGAGAGCTGCTTATTCATCTTATGGAAGACTAATCATGCACGGGACTGAACAGGGAACAGTGGCTGAGCTCTAATCCATGGTTTCTTTGCTTGGTCTCAACATCAATATATTATCATTGCAAACATTTAGATTCTCCCTCCCCTAGTGGTAATACAGCACAACTTGAGCTGACAGTATTTCATCTTTAAATCATGATGCTCCCACAAAAAGACTGCAGCAAAGTCATTATCTCGGTTTCGTTCTGCACCAAGCCTAATTAAAGTAAGCAGCACTGGAGTACAGTCAAAAATTGGAAGATTGTTACCTAACAAAGGCTCTGTGGAAGTGTCCCAAGTAACTGAAAAGGGAAGAAAAGAGCACCTCCCAAGAGCCAGGATGCTGAGATGTCTCCTGCATGGTGACTCACTTAAATCATGAACCTACAATGGGAGCCTGAACCTCCTCCATCTAAAGGGAGATAGGATGTTAAAAACAGGAAACTTTCAGACATTACAAAGGCTTTTTGAGTAGAGAACACCACCTGTGCTGATGAGCCCAAAGATCTAAAGAAAACTCTTCAAGGAACATCTCCAAAGGAATTATCACTGCTGGTGAAACACAGATCAAAAGCCATAAAGCTGAAAACACCATTGCAGTAACAAGCCATAGCACCACCCATGCTTGATACACCAGCTGAAGACCACACCACGGAGAAACTGTTCTGTGTTGGAGGTAAGTGCAGTGCAGAGAGGAACAGAGGGCAACACAACAGCTTGCAGCACAGCCCAGCATGGCAGCAAAGCAAAGCAGCAGCACAGTGAGTTGGCAAAGACTGGATTCAATTTTTACACATTAAAAAAAAAAAAAAGTGACAGTGGTCTAGATCTGCTTATGGAGGAGTTTTCTTAATATGTTGTGACAGTCATTAGAAAATATTGAAGTGAAATGAGTCATCCAGATTTGGCCTAGAAAACACCCACGTAGCTATGCTGGAAAATACAGTGAGGCCTTAACAGTGAGAAGGACAAGGAAGAGAGAGAGCGATCAGCTACTTTACACGTGATACAATTCAGCAGTGATCTTAATGATAAATGTTAATCCTGTCCATATATATTTATATATATTTACTCAGTAGTTATTCTGCTGATTGTTACCAGCCATTTACCACTGAATGTTACCACTGACTATTTACCATTCTCTCTGATAAAAAGATGGCATTCATACAGTCTGTTCCATCCTTATGCCAACTCTGGGGATGAAACCCTGTAGAAGTACTTCAGGAAACAAAATTTAATGTACATCTGTTGAAGTGTTCGATATTTATCACGCATGTCAGATATTGAAAATATTTTTTTTACATAGTGGATATGTTTCTCGGTGATACCTAATATTTGAATTGGAAAAGAAATCAGAATGCAATTAAAGCACATGCAGTATCTTTGTAACAAGAAGATTACATACAAATACGCCAATTACTAATAGAAGAAAAATTCTTTTTTACTCAAATATGTTTTCATTTAAAACTGGAATATTAAACAACAGTATTGTTGCTCACAGCAGAGCAGCCAAGGCTGTACGGTGATCAAAAGCTTTTCCAAGCAGCCTAATTCCCACTTTGTCAGAGGTTTCCTTTTGTCTGTCCATGGACCTTCACCAACACTCAGTTAAGGGAAAGTGTCACACAGGGACCGTGGAGGGGGTTCTGCCCCCACACACCACAGCCACAAACACTTCCATCATCTGCCAACTGACAATTCTCAACTTCACACCCCTCGTTTTACTCACAGGCTGGAAAAGAAAAATATCCTTTTCCAGCTTCTAACAAGTTGCTCAAGTTTGATAAGCTATTTTTATTCCCACTGAATTAGTTGAATAAGAAAGAATAGGGCTTTGTTTCAGGCAGCTGAAGAGAAGTCACAGCCAGGCTTCTCCCTACAGTCAGATCTATATCCAAAATTCTCCCAATTCTCTGGGTGCACGTATACACTTCCCAAACATTTCGCTGCTGTTTAAGCTATGTTATTAGATTAGAGGTCACCACAGAAAACTTTGTGCATTTTAGGATCCACCATGCTTTTGCACAGGATCTGTGCTTTCCCATTCCCTCTGCCTCTGAGAGGTCAGTCCCCAAAGGACATCCCTGTGATGCATTTTGGGGGGCTGCACACCCGGCCCAGCACTGCACAGCTCTGGGTGCGCAGCCAGGAAGCCATGTTTTAGATAAAAAATATGGACCAAGTCACCTAGAAAGAGAAAGCCTGGGCTGGTTCTAGATCCTGTTTTTTTTTGAGCTGTCAAATTGCACTTGAATTACATTTCCAAGCTTTTTACAGCATCAAGGAATGCTTGGAGGTTTTGATTTTTCTCAAGTGTAATCCCGAGTTTCCCAATGTCATGACTCGCCTTTGACTGCCAAGGTAAAATGAAGAATGGAAATGAAAAATGACTGCAACACCTGGCAGTGCTGGAGGCTTCCAGCTCCGTGCCTACAAACAAAATAATATGTACCTATAAATTCATTCTAAAACCTCTTCCCTTAACAAAAAAAAAAAAAACCCACTTACAATTATTCTGCACTGTCTTTCCTATCTTCTGTATCTGTAGCTATCACAGGCATATCCTGTTTGTGATATCTAATGTATTCATCGCAGCATTACATGTAAAACAGACACACAAGATAATGGTAGAGCCAGCAGCAGGCAATTGTTGGCTCACTGCACAAAGCTTCATGTCCAAAATGAGGTGCACAGAGAGAGACCTGCTCCACATCTCTGAGCAGCGTTTCTGACACAAGGCTCAGTGCTTCTGTGATGTGCCAGCAGCAACCTGGGGCAGCTGTGCTCCATAGGGCCCCCTTCCTGAGCCATCCACTGAGCCACAAAGTTGGGCCAACACCAGTGCTGGGCTGCACTTCCCACCTTGAACACAGCCCCTCACTCCCCTCTTGCTTCACTGCTGAGTCAGTGCCTCAGCTCAAGCTATACATCAAAGTGAAGACCTTTCCCAGCATTATGGAGGAGAAGAAAGCCAGGTATCCAAACACAGCACTCTTATTTCTAGAGTGTGGTTTTAGCCCACGAGAAGTCCCTTATGAAACAGAGCTGAAGGATAACAGCCTCCCTCCTTTGTGAGCCCATGCAGGTCAGTAACTCAGAGCCCATTCCACTTCTGCAGGGCACAGCTTTGTGCTGGATGAGAGAGCTGGGCAGGCTGAGGAAGGGAAGGGCACCAAAGCATCCAGCTGGATGGGATGGGAGCAGGGAATAGTCTGCTGCGAGATTGTCTCATGTTGTGGAGCTTCAGCATGAGGAACAACAGAGCATTAAAGGAGAATCACAAGGTAAAGACTTCAAATACAGCTGAACAACTAAACTGAGGGAAGCAAGGTTTTATTGCTTACAACTATTTTAAATTCTCTTATGTGATATAAACTGAAGATAAGTGCATATATTCTGCTAACAAAGATTCTTCTGCCACTTTAAGTATCAGTGCTGTAAGAACTGGGATTAATGTGCCAGGGCATGTCGGCAACAGAGAGTAAGCCCTACATTTCTGCAGCCAGCTGCTCTCCTCCGTGAGGTGAGGGGACCTGGACAGATGAATAGATCATTCATGCCCACACAAAACCCACCAACTAAAATCAGCGTGAAATCAGAACACAGTCATATATTCTCCTCAAGTAAACCATGCGTCTTATTTAATCAGCTGTCCTGAGAGTCTCTTCAAGCAGTTAATCCGGTTTATGACATCATACAACCTGATAACTTGGTTAAATAGGACAGTATTTTATATAAGAAACGCTATCTTGATATTTCTAAACCTCTTCAAAGGAGCAGACCAATTTTCTCACCATCAAGGACTGAAATAAGTGAAGGATTAGCATCAGATACCTTTGCTTACACCACATTTTACATAAGCAGTGCTGAGCAAGGCATTCAGTTCCCTGCAGAAGAAAAACAAAATCACCAACAGAGGATTTTAACAGGTTTCTCGGTATCAAAATTATGTCAACAGGTAACAAACAGCTTCACTTTAAAGTAACTAACGAAATAAAGACATTAATGCATTAAGCTTTGGGCATTTTTAAACGAGCATAATTATAATCGGGAAATTGATGATGTCTTTGAAAAAAAAATACTTGCAATGTGTCAAGCACTCTTTTCCTTCTGGCACGATAAATAAATATAAAATCCATCTCTGAGGATTTATCCAGAGAGGAAGAGCTGAAGGGATAAACTTCACCATATTAAATAACATTTCCCACTCTGACTGGAGAAGGAAATGAACTGAGAGAGTGAGTTAAAAAACGAATGCTCTGGGGAGAACTGAGTGGGATATGGTGGTTTTTACTGTAATTCTTTCAGCTTGATATTCAACTGATGTTTTCTTTCGTGCAAATTTAGCCTAAAGAGGGATGATCCAGCGGCTTTCAAGTCTTGGTCCTCAAGAATAAACAGTGCCTTTTTGGTAAGTTGGAAATCCTTGGATCCTGCCTTTTATCTGATTTTATTTCAAAATTCAAATGGCCATCTAACCTCTACAAACTGCAGCTCCAGAAGGATCAAGTTGCTTTGTGTATCTCCACTGCACACGGCCAACCAAGACATCCACCAGACTAACAGAGCTGCAGCAGGCACCCAGCCTTCCCAACTGCACTCCAACTGTTATGCTCCAATGTTTACTAATGACGTAAATGAAGAGTCCAAAATATAAGGTTAAATTCTAAGGTGGTAAATCATTTTATTCTGCTTGCTTATAGAAAGAAAGCTGTGCAACCAAGCTCCTGCCCTAGCACTTTTGAACCTGCAGGCCAGTTTGATGCAGACCTGATAGTGAAATAAGAGGTCTCAAAGGTAATATAAAAAGTTCACAAAAATAGACAGCTGTGCAGGGGAGAAAAATCTGATAAATTCCCAGACTGAGGGAAAGGCCTCAGTGTGAGATCACACGTTATTAAAGCACCACAGAATTCACATGAGAGAAAGCCTTCAGAAATGCTCGAGCCACACGAAGAGCTTAAATCAGAGCTCACACCTTCCTCAGCACACCCACGTCAGCCGAGCAGGACACCTGTAGGAATTCAGCTTCATTAGCTGCAGCACTCACAGAAGCACTCATTAAACTCTTCACAACTGCACTCAGCTCCTTGCTGTGGACAGCACCCAACTGCCTCAGGCACCCAGGACCAGGCAGTAAAGCTGGAGCACACGCACCAACTGAGCAAGGGCTGCACTGTGGCTTTGCCCCGATGCCAAGAGCTGCAGTGGGTTCTGCCCTGCCCTCCCCAGCAGGCTGCTCGCTGTGCTCCCCACGCCCCAACAAATCCCATTCAACATCATCCTTGGCCTTCACTCCTCTGCTGCCCGTGCTCATCCTTGCATACAGCTCTACTCACTCCCTCATCCATCAAGTCCTGCGCTCATCTCATTTCTTTCCCGTCTGCTCTTCTCTCACCCCTCCGGTGACACCTCACTGACTGCTCACCACTCCGTCAGGCTGTTCACTTAATGGATTTCTTCCCTTGAGAAACAGTTTTTCAAAACTCACATCTTCTGCACCTAACAACTCAATCCTGAAACGAGGTCTTGCTCTGAAACTGCTGCGCTGCCTGTTCAGGGACATTAATGATACACGACAAAACGATACTGTGATAATCCTCAAATAACCTGCTGCATCCCTAAGAGAATTATGAGGTTATGAAATGGAGGAAATTACAGTCAGACTTGATGAGATTTAAAATTAGTTTTATTGTCAAACACCTGAAAGAAATGTACTTTTTGGTTTAGAACACAGCATGTACTAAGGTTTACAGTCTAGCACAGGAAAAATGCCCAGGTTTGAAGGCATGTATGGTACAGGAACACTCTTGTATTGTTTGAAGGTATAGCAAATGCTACTGCATACTGCCTGCTCCCAGAGCACCGGGAGGGATGGGCACCAAATGGCACAGTACCTTTCAGAACCACTTGGATGGAGCAAAACCTCCAAGAGGCACCACTGAACTCCACATATAGACACAAACAAATCCTTGTGCCTACATACTCTATGGAATTTCCCCCCAATTACTCCTGATTCAGGTATATGGCTCCACTGCAAGTAACAGACTGTTACAGATATGAGAACTTATGTTCCAGATCTCCTAATAGTCTGAGGATCATCACACCATGGAAACGACAACTTCCCACCTCATTTATTGAGCACCTGGTTCGTAAATTTAACATTTATAAGGTCAGAAAATACTCCTTAAGCTGGTGGGTCCAAATTCTCAGACAAAAGATTAACTACTTTATATAAAAGTGACAGCTAATGCACTTAGTTTTCAAATAAGGGATAAGAAAAGACCCCTGAAAATATGTAAAGCATTTAAAAAAAGCTGAAAGCATTTGGTATTGACAGAACAACCACAAAACAGTACGGTGAAGTCAAGTTTTCACCACAGGTGTAACCCACTGGTAGCTCTGTCACCTGGCAGCAGTACACTCATCGCTGGAACAGGAGTTCCCAAACCCAACCTGCTCAGACACTGCTGGCTGTGCTGGACTACATGCACACAGAAGGTTGTGCAGAAGAGTAAAGCCCTCCTGCACACTTAAGCTCTGTCCATCCCCCAGACCAACGCCCCAGCAGTCCTCTTACATTCCCTGTTTCCCAGTGGCATGCTTTAATCAAAAATCCCCGTTCCTCCATGCTGCTCCCCATCCTCCCTTCCCTCCTCAGTGTGACCCCAGTCAAAAATGCTCATGAATTCTGAATTCAGCAGCAGGTCTGCAGACAGGCAGGGGGGGAGATAGGAGTACACAGCACCAAGATGCCATGGGTTGATGTACCTGCCATGCCACTTGCCTGTTGGAAACACCTTCCCAAGGCAAACTGTTCCCACAGGAGCTGCCCAGCTGGAGCAGTGGTATCTCACAGAGGCACTCATCCCTTGCTGCTGGTGGGTGCTTGGAGGGCCCATGCAGAATGGGAGTT
Source organism: Odontophorus gujanensis (assembly GCA_013399175.1). Taxonomy (NCBI): domain Eukaryota; kingdom Metazoa; phylum Chordata; class Aves; order Galliformes; family Odontophoridae; genus Odontophorus; species Odontophorus gujanensis. Next base: position 106,036 of record VXAB01004543.1, on the reverse strand, counting down.
GACAGCCACAGTGCCCACACTGGAGCTGTCTGCAGAGGGATGCTGTTACACCCAGCATCCTCAGCTCTAGGGGCTGTGCTCCTTAGACTTTCCCACCTTCCCTGCCCAGCAGACGTGCGCTCCTTACATTCACAGTGGAAGAAGTCTGCTGCTCCCTTGACAGAGGCCCCCCCCCCCAGAAAAATCAGTTCTTAAACATTGCCTCTGGTAGCTTTTTTGGGAAAAACAGAGACAGGCAAGCTCAAGCTGTGATCTCTAAGCACTATCAATATCACAGAATTGTAGGGGTTGGAAGGGACCTCTAGAGATCGAGTCCAACTCCCCTACCAAAGCAGGCCCCCTAGAGTAGGCTGCACAGGTAAATACCTTAATAACATTGTTATTTCTGGGGTAGCAGAGAGAACTACCTGCCTTGCAGCCCACCACCACAACACCTCTTCCAATTCCAGTATAGCAGAGGTATTTTGAATTCGCTAGGATAACTGATACGACTTTGATGCACACAGCTTCTTCCTAGCATCACTTAACTTAGCAGTTGTTTTCTTTGTGCACGTGACCACTACAAGCCACAGAACCATTTTTAATAGCCCGTCACAGTGCAATACAGCTAACATACCCACAGATAAATATTCTGGATCGCTGTTCAATGCCAGCTAGTCTCATAAAGAGCGATTATACGTCTGCACAAAGCAGAAGGTAAATTGACAACTAGCCCCTAAGCCACTGTATCGAATGGGGGAAAATCAAGTCTTGAGACAAAGGAGAAAAAAAATACTTCACTGCCTCAAACAGTTTAAGAAGTTATTCTGGACAGCTGTCTCAATGACTGCAATACTGTGGAAAATTAAGTAACATCTGTAATGAATAAAATTATCGTCATCTCACGTTTTTACTTTCCCTGCTGTTAGAGGCTTGTTCCCACTACATAGTTGGAGAAGTTACTGTATAAACCAAACAGACCATTTTGGAACAGAGCTATTATGCAAACAATGCACTGTGTATTCCAACTAAAAGCCATGCTCTGCTAGTCCAGACAAGGCACGATGCACATAGAGCTTATTCTATTTTTTTTTGTGAGTGCAGTTGATCAACATAATTTATGATGGTAATGATGAAAGATACCTTCCTACCTAAAAATCAGACAGTTAGGGATATAAACACATAATAACCCTTTATGGGTTAGCATTTGTCTTTCATTTCTTTCTTTAAATATTTGCATTCTTTTTACATATTTTTAGTTGCAGGTCATTGCAGTGATATTAAGTGTTCTTCAGTGAGCGATATAAAGAGGTACCTGTATCATCATCTCTTAACAAGTTTGCACAGCAATACCTGTGCATGCAGATTTATACCTCAGATGTTATCTTTATCTCAGAGTTACATGAAATTACTTATCTGTGACACCTGAGTAAGATCAAAGATCCCGAGCAATGCAAGCTTCCTGCACTGTGCCTTAAACAGTTTAATAACCTTAAAGCATCAAATCGCTATGTTTCATGCCTTGCATTGTAATGCTATTCTCTGGATACCTGGTTAGTGTTGGTAGAAAAGATCATACCTAAGAACAAATGCAATCTAAGGCAATATTTAAAGATTAGATTATCCTTCATTGCAAATAGCTCGTTTGTTTATTATCACATTGCTTTATTCTTGTTTTGCCTCTTTATATCATGAAAATGCTGAATATTCAGTTTAGATTTCCCAGCAGCTTTTTATTTTAGTCTAAAAACATTTACCTAACACATTCTTAACAAGCAAAGTGAAGAAAATTCAGCCATCTGTCTCTACATTACAATAACCGTTATGGAAGAGTAGATTATTCTATATAGCAAGAAATTTAATGCTAGGAATTCTTATACTTTAAGCACTGGCGTGCTCGCACCAGTTTTGCATCTGAGAATGTTTAACGCACAGCAGAAACAATGATTTATAAGGAAACAGAAGACAAAACACATTAAAGATATTAAATGCATTCAATATTCTAATCATGCTATATGTCCATGCTTCAAACCGAGGAAAAAAAAAAAGAAAGACCTGTGCTATTATTTTCATCTCCAGCACTTCAGTAGTTCTTAAATATCACTAAACATGCTCAAAATGACTTGCTGGAAACAAACACAATACAGAGAGAGATTCGAATCCTTACCTGGGAAACCCCCTTGTACCATTGCTGTACCAGCACGTACTTCAAGGTATCTGCATTCCTGACAAACATTCAGTGCTGTAAGCAGCTCAAATCCTCACCATACACAGGCTCAGTGCTTGTCTTTCTTCTGACGACCTTGGGCCTATTTTTCTGAGATTTTTCTCTCCTTAAGGGCAAACCGTCTGTCTGTTTCTATTATGAGATGCCATCAATTATATTAATTTCAAGCTACCCACAAGCTAACAGTTACATCTGCCAGCAGATGAAAGCTGCCTATGCAAGCATGCAGGGAGCAGCAGATCCCTGGTTTCCCACATCTGACCCACCGATGCTCCACGGCTGCTGTTTGTGCACTGCCTGCCTGTGCTAGCATTCGAATGACATCTCAATCCCCAACACGAGTCACCTCAAACGGATGTTTGTGTCACAGCGAGCTGCAGGTACCGCCACTTAATGGCCCTCAGCGTGGCAAAGGAACAGTTAATAGGCGTTATTTATCGAAGCATCCTCACGCAAACAACAGGGGTTAAAAATTGCATTCCTCAGTCAAACAGCTCCGCTAAATACGCTGTTTACCAGCGCTGCAAATCCTGCAGGTTCCCAACGTTGTTGCTGCTTTTCAGCGTGGCAGAAAACAAAACCCATCTGTTATTAGAAGCGCAGGAAAAATTCTAACTTCATCCTAACTTGGATTTTGCTGCAACTCTGAACAAGCAATATTAATTTCACTGCAATGAGTGCATGGAGCCAAAATATTGAGGAGAATCACGATCCCTCATTTAGTAACTGAAAAGATATAAGCGTCTCTCTACATTTATAAATACACTCATTTTGGGAATTCCTCATTCTCTGTTCCAAATGGTACGTTTAAATTAACTCAACAGTCTCAGCTATTTTGGTAATACCATTAATTTGTTCATTTTTAGAGATCATTGTCCTTTCTTTAGAACACGTATCACAGCACACACAAAGCCATCTGTTCTGTGCATTATGTACAAGCACACAGTAAATAAATAAATAAATACAAGCAGTCCCAGCTGCAATTTTACTATTAATTCATCAAAAATGTAATTTTCTTTTGCGGTACTTCATCAGATGCTGCAAAATTGTGCACGTGATTCACAAAAACAGGAAAAAAAACAGTGCAATTACAGAATCCCAAAGTAACCCCCAACCCCAAACTAAAATGACACCAGCACTGTAACCTATGCTCACATGGCACAGCAGCTTGCAGTGCACCTGAACGCACAGCCCTTCTGGATGCTCTGCTCTATTGGGGCTGGCTGCAAAACTTACATATTTTTAGCCAGTTATGGGTCAGAGTAAGAGAAGGAAAAGCAGATTAGCAGTACAGTCATATTAAACACAGCAAGAAAATGAAGTCACTGTCTAATCCGGATTCCTGCACGATCTTTGGAAATGCACTGTACTAAATATACTTGTTAATACATTTAAGAAAATTAATTATTGCACCTGTTACTTTTTCACAATTTTATTTTCCTAAAGCTTGAAGCATTTTTCCAGGCTACATCTTATTCTCTGAACGTCTTCTCTATTTGCTGTTGGTTGCAGTGACATCTATTGGAGAGGCAGCGTTTGGCTGCACAAGCTGCCTCACCTGGAGATCACAGGTTGTGGTTTGTCACCCTCCCCCACCCCCACATTAAAATTCCTTTTCCCCTGTTTTAGCACCTTTATGTGTAAAGTAAACTCCAAATTGTTAGATACTCGAGGCTTAAACTGATTTATCGATGCTTTTGTTTCATTACTGTTAATCACTCTGGCATTTTTCCAAAGGGACAATGATATTTTGTCATCTTCACCCACAGCAGAACACAAACACCATCCTGAGGGTGCACTGAAAGCACCCCACGTGCTTGGCCACACACCCCATTAAGTCTCGACTGAACTCTGTACCACTTTTTTAGCTTTTGTTTTTAATGAAATCCACCATCCTCTCCCATGAGTACCAACATCACTGATGCCACAGAAACTGCGAAAGCCTTGGGTATGTCCATCCAAACCAATCCACACGCACGCAGGGAGACTTGCCCCTCTTTCACACTAAGAAGTCAAAGGTTGATCACAAAGGGGAACACATGGCTGAAACACCAGAGAAGTTTTGCTTTGGTAGAGAAGGCGCCATTCCTCAAAAGCACGTTAGGAAGATGAATCATAATGCTTTCCTACAGCTTCATTGATTTTTACATTATCTGCAGACAAAATAAAAGGAAGGGGGCATTATTATCCCCTTACTAGATATGGTTAACCATTCGTGCAGACAGGAAGTCTGAGCGTGGCAGCATCTAGTCCATTATCTCAGTCACCTTTCACTATTTTTTATTATCTATTTTTATTATTTTAAGCTAATTTGAAACCCACCAGATCAATCTCAGTCTCTTAACTGGATGAGAACTTTTACTAAAAATAAAAAATTAAAAAAATCATTAATTGAAATTAAAGGTTCTAAGTTCTTCCAGTAGTTGTCTTTACAGTTTTCTAATAACTGTTTTTCAGGCCTTTCTTAAGTTACAATCACTTCAACTCTATTACAAAAATATATCCAAATAGTACAGCTACAAACGCCCCAAGGAAAAGCTTGCAAAACATTCCATTACAAACTACTCTGCCCATCCATTTCCTCTGCTTCCTTTTACTACTAACCCCTCATTACAGCAATAAGCCACAACAGGGAGCACATTAGTCTATTAGCAGAGTCTTAGTGCACACCTACAGCCATCCGCCACTGAAGGAAAATACACCAATGCCTATTGACACAGCCTGGAGCACAGCTGCTCCTAAGGACAAATGACTCCTTTGTATGCTTTCCCTCCCTTTTATTCCCTTTATTTGTTTTGATTTTTTTTTTTTTTTTAAATTCCATCCAAAGTCTGATGTTTTTAACATTTGGGAAGCCTAAAAAAAGAGTTAATCTTTATGGAGAGTGGGGTCCTCCAAAATCACCACTACCACTGCAATATTTTCAGGTTTTTTAAGATGAAGCACTGTGAAGGCTCTTTTTGCAGCAGGATGAAGAATCACCAAGCTGGTCTGCCAAACAGTTAAATAAGTAAGCAAGGAAACGAGTCGTCTTCTACCATAAGCTTAGTCTGTCTTCTCCAGCTGTCACTGATATAACTGCCATTCCCCTCCAAAGGATTCAAGTTTTACAAAAATATTTTAAAATGTGAACTAGAAGCCTTGAAACAGTGAAGTCAAAACACAGAGTAAACAAGCAGCACACTACACACAGCCAGAGCTGAACAGTGATAGAGATTCAACAGTATCAATAGAAATTCAACGAATAAAAAAAAAAAGGAGGCAATGTTATTTTCAATTTGCCTTCAATATACAGCAAGACACTACTTAGAAACTTAGAAAATGATCTTCGAGATACTAATGGTTCAAATTAATCTGAAATATAAGGAGAAGCAGGTCTGAAGCTAAGGAAGCAAGAAGACTTAAAATCAAACAGAAAGACTTAAAAATAAAATTCTGGATCTTCTTTCCAGTGTCAGTGGAGCTCAGCATTTAAACCACACAAACGAGGAGGATGTATGAAATTTCTGTAAACCAAGTATTATATAGTACTTCAACACTACCCTTTCTGGATCAAAAACTACCTTTGAAAAAGAGAAGGCAGAACATTCACAAGAAATGACTGTTTGTTACAGGGAGCTAGCAATGAAAGCTACAGTTTCAAGTGCTGGAAAAGCAGAAATAAAAGGGAGTGCTGCAAAAAGGCAAGTGAGTTTAAATCCCGAAGGCGAAATGAAATCAATATCAAAAGGTTATTCAGCCACCTTAAGGGGAAAACAGACTCAACGTGGAGACTGTGATGCAGTATGGACTGGAAAGAAAGGAAAGGAGAGTTTTTGTTCTACAGTAGGAAGTCTAACAGGGCTTTGCTTTCATTTTCAGTTTGGAGAATGATGAAGAAGAATATGAGGTAAAAGAGCATGGTATGGTAGAAAAGTGTGAAGTGGAAGAAGTAAACTATTGCTGCCATATGAAAGAAATTGATGAGTAGGTTCACGACATAAGAATGTTAAGTAAATAACTACATCCATCAGGAGCACAACTGGAGTACACAGACTTAACAGCTCTACCACCTCAAAATGCCCTCTAAGGCTTTCCACACTATTGGCACAGATTGAGAACCACAGGGTGTAAATGAAAGAAGGAGAGACTATGATACGAATTTACCTGAAATGACACCTCTTCCTTTCAGGGTACCTGATCTTCTAAATATAGAAGACAATACACTAAGTTCACCGTATGTTCAGTGAAGCTCAGTGAGTTCATTAAGTTCACAAATAAATAAATAAATGCAGAACTAGCAGATTAAGTGGATAAGGAATAGACCAATATGAACATGCAAATTGTCAGGAGGGCAGATGCTTTCCTGGACTGAAATTGCTGGGACAGAGCTCAAGAATCAGGACAAAATCCGGAGACACTTAATAGGTCACAAATATAACATATAACACTATGCTCAAATTTACAGAGAAAACTGTTTTCAAGTCATCACAGAAAAGAAACTGCCAAGTCCATTCCACAGCTACTGAGATGCTCGAGTTTCAAATCAAGCACTTCTCATAATTATCACTTACCACCCAAAACACCAAAAACACCTTCTCCTTCCATATTCTTCTCATCTCCACCATTAAACCAATCAACCCCATTAATTATCTGCTTCAGTGGCACACCACTGCCAACAAGGTGGAGGAAGTCAGCAAGAGCAGCTGGAAGAGTTTCCCCACCAGCAGGCCCCAGGATCAGAGCTTGCACTGAGTGGGAGCCAAGGGCAAAAGCTTCAATGGCATTTGTCTGCTTTGGTTTGGACCTAACTTGGGGAAATAAAACCCACCCCGAGAAACAAGATGAGAAGAAATATCACTGCTGCAAACAAACAAGTATGCTGTTCTGGTACAAGAGTGCAAGAACAACAAGAAAAAAACATCACCATGTCTCATTTAAGAAAATAATTTTGTACTCTTACCTGTGATTTTAATATCCCTAAATAATTTATGCAAGACAAGCTATGAATAACAGTATTGCATTCAATAAATCAGCATATTTTTCTTTTTAAAGGAAAATATTTTGTTTGAATAGCAAAGCCCAACAACAACTGCAGGCTTTGTTTGGTGAGGACTGTGCACTCATGGTTCTCAGCCTAGGCCTGCTCGGTTACCACCACGATTACAAGGGTGAAGCACAAAGTCTGACTTCCACTGCCAAAGCAAGCACTCTGCACCTCACTGAGACCCTTTTAGACTGAAAATAGAGCCCTGGTTACATCTCTTCTGAAGACAGCTATAGGATGCTGGCGGGGAAGAGAAGGCCAGGTAGGTTACAAATCAGCAGCCCTCAGAGAGGACAAGTTTGAGGATTAGATCCTATTACCACACAGCACTACTTCCATTACACAAGCAGAACAAGGCAGATATGTTTATCACATCTTATAATCCAACTACATCACACAAACATCACCTGACCCAAAGATTATAGCACCACTTACTCTCTGCACAAGCATCCTCCTCCTCTTCATCCACGCTAGCTTCCTCTGAGTGCAGTCTTTCAAGAGCTCTGTAAGGAGGTGGCAATTTCATCGGAGGTGGAGCCCCACACTTTCTCTGATGGATTCAAAGTAAAAGAATTACATGCTTCGTATCCTTCATACACAAGAAAAAAAATCCTATGAGTTCCATGTGTTCATACATAGCACTTAATCACAACAATAAAATCTGGAGCACAGACCTCTTAGGCAAGAAAAAGAAGAGACAATGAACACCAAAAGTATACAACCGAGAATGAACAGTTGTTGACAAAATACTTGTGTATCAAGCATGAAAATATGAATGTCAATCTAGGGTTAAAAAAGCCTCACTGTATTATACCCCATTTCTCATTAGAAATGCTCAAAGTTGTCTTGTGCTGTCTGAAGTCAACAAACTTTTAATATTTAAAGTAAGAACTCAGTTTTTATGTGTCACAGTAATAGATCTTCATCTCAATTTTGGATAAAATTAAAAGAAATAATGTTAATTTGAATTATAATGCACAATAAAATTCCATTACCTCACATAAATAGAGACAGCTCCTATAATGATGCATATAGCGGCGCATAGCAGGCATAAAGAACGGGCTCCGGATCTAATGACAACAGCAGCTCCTTCGACCAAGCAACAGTTTTATAGCTCAGAGTAACTGGATAGTGCTTCAGTTGGCTACGTGATTTCACCAAATTACATTCAACTGTATCCCATGCAAGATTGCTACTAATAGCAGGATGCACTTTAGAAAGGGAACACCGAGTACGTCATGCCATTAGAGCAGCCTGAATGTCTATCATGAGTTTTGCTAGAGCTGGGAATTGCAGAACACCCAAACATCAAATCCAGAATAAATTTGTCTATTATGTATAATGAAAGCTGAACTTGCTTATGGATTTCTAAAACCTCAAGCCTAAATTTGTATAGAGTAATTCAACTAGACAACTGCAATGTCAGCTACATGTTTTCTGAGGTAAGACTGGCATCATCCCATCAGTTTAAAAAAATACTACAGAAAAATGCTGCACCAAAGATAGTATAACACTAATAAGTGAAATTATTTATGTCCAATGGTAGTAAAACCCCTGCACTTGGAGACCTGGCAGCTGTTTCCCCTAAGCATACAATACCCCAAATAACCCTTTCACGTTTTGCTTGATCTCAGTAGAGGCAGAACTGTACAAAATCCAGAAGGTCCAAGAAGCATCAGAGGACTCACATAGAACGTTACTAGGAACATAAAGATGGAAAACCTGCCTCCTCTCTCCAAGCTACCAACGACAAACCAGTATTACTGCAATTTGTTAACAACTCAGGCAAAAGTTTGACTCCCAGTCTTTTTGGGACCATAAAAAATTTCACAGACTTAGCAGTAAATACATGAGTCACGTAAGGTTACCCAGCATCTTGCTATGGCTCAGGACAAGCTTTGTACATCACTTTGTACACCCATTAAGAACCCACGTGTGTCTGTTGTGTCGTAGTACACTGTTTTTGAATTAGCACAGCTCCTTCCAGCAAGGACAGTGACAAAAAGATAGTTAAACCAGCTAATCAGCAAAAGAATTTAAAGCTGATTTGTCCACAACAAGTTCAACTGTTTTAAGTGTTTAAATAGAGAAGAATCTTCAACACTGAAAAGATAATTAATCATACAGGAACCAGCAGAGTTTTTCAGCTGGAGATGGCAACTTTCAAACCAAACTCTTTTGTGACCCTTTGAGGACTGGACTAGAAATATCAGGGATTTCCCACAGGGACACAGACCAGTAATCCACTAACAGCAAATCGTTCCTACTCTGAGATGCCCTTGCTTCAGCACAGTATGACTACTTTGTGAATTCATGTTCAAAGCTAAAAAGGAGCTACGTATTTAGGCACTGATGCTTTTCTATATTCCACCCACCAGTTTATGGCACCAATAGATGAAAAAGGCCTGAAAAAGATTAGGTTCCCTCTTTAACCTCCAAACGCTATAGAATGGAACACACTGGAGTCCTAGAGATTAAAGGCAGCACATTGCAAGAGGATGAGTGCTTCTGAGATCAGAAATATCGATAACAAAACCAAGAAAAGGGGATTGTAACTGCTTCATTGTAAGTATTATCCATGGGCATGAAAGTAAAACTTCATCTTGGTGGTTTTTTTGTCTTTTTTTTTGGGAGGGGGTTGTGGGGAGAGGGGCATAACCAAGCCTCATAGCATCTGTATCTGACAGGATCTGAAACAAGAGATAAGAGGGCCTTCTCAGTTACACAGCACACACAGAATCGCTGAGTAGGATCAAATGAAAAGTTCACCATATTTGTTGTTGGCACGTTAAAGTGCACTGAGCAAAAGTTATCATCCACACTAATTGTCTCTGCTTCTCCCTCCTCAAAGGTGCAGCTGACCTACTGAGGTCAACTCAGTTCCCAGAAGAGAGACATCCAGGGAAATACACAGCCCATTAAAGCAACCTGGCTGAGTATGAAAAATTAAATTTTTCCCTTACTCTAGTGATTAAAACAAATCCACTGGTTTATATCAAATGGGTTCCCTTCATATTTTTTTTTAATCAGTTGTAGAAGTTACTGTAATAGCTTCACAATTACCCAGCCAGCAGCAGACCACTTGGTCATTTCCTTGTTTTACACAGCAATAGGAAACGTGGGAGACCTACCTGATTTAATTATCCTATAACACAATTTTCCTGAATTTCAGTCAGCCTCACATTAAGGATATCATCTGTGTACATGTTATTATTTCTCAATTTCAACTGAAAAAGGAGAATCAATTGGCCTCCCCACGGAGCAAGACAAGTAACTCCAGAAAAATCCCAATATGAAGCACCAGGGGAGAACCACCAGAGGAGTCTGAATCCTGCCTCGCATTTGGCAGAAATTTGGCAAAAACTATTTGAACCAAAATATTTCAACAAAGCACTTCAATTTTTAATTCAGACATCACCAAGGTTTAATGTAGAGTTATAACGCGCCATTATATCACTTGATTTAGGAAAACTTGGGTGTAGCATTACATGGAATAAATACCTTTTCACTCTTATTTTCTTTGTTTGCATCCTGGTCTTTGCTGACTTTGTTTCCCTTAGGATGTATGGCAGAAACCACCTGCAAAACAATATTATGCACACTAGGAAAGACTGTTTTGGCTGAAAAACACCTGAAAGTTAGGTAATAACAATAATAAAGCCATCCAGCACACTGTGCACTCCTCATGCTTTCATTCATTTGGATAATAGTATATTTTTACATAATAAAATATAAACAAATTAGAATACACAGGGTCAGATGCAATTTTACAGATGGGAGAACTGAATTAATACCTAGTCAACAAATTGACAACTACTTGATTTACATCAGAGAAACAAGGCTTTGAATCCAGCCAGGCAAGCAAGGATATGGTCTACAAGCAGAAACTCTGACAGAAAGCATGGGGACACAAATTGACAGATCTTGACAGAAGAAATTTAAGCAAGCTTAAAAATAAGGTGCATATAGCATATCTGTTAAGTTTTGGAATAAAAAACAGAAATTAACTCACTTTTGGTATGTTAGACAAACTCTGAACTACAAACACAACGGGATTTCCAGCATTCTTGATAGCTTCTACTGCTTCTTCATGTGTGGCATTTTGTAGATCTATCCCAGAAACCTAATAAATATCATTTGTTTTTATTAGCTAGCTTGTTATTTGCACTGCACCTATTAGAGAGATCACACATTCACTGAAGATTAACTTATATGAGGAAGGTTCTAAAAACAGTCAATAGAAATTCTTTTTGAAGTATTTTTCTGAGACTGTTTAAGGAAAAGCATATGACTTAGTATTCACAACAAAGATGGCCATATATTTTGTCAAGGAACTCTTCTATTCCAAAAAACAAAGAATATCAGAGAACACTGGCTATAATAATTCTTTCAGATTTTACCTGTTTGTAAGCTAAATCTGCTTCGAAACAATCTTTCAAAACACCACACGCAACCCTAAAGTACATAAAGAAATGTCATTCCTGGCTTTCATCTCTGGCTGGGCTGATTTTTACTCATTTTTCTCTGAATCCCAAGGTGACAATTCCATTCTCACCTCAGGCACTTGCCAAAAACAGCAGCTTCCTTTAAACAGTAGCTAACCAAACTGCTAGCATACACAAAATTGACATACACAAAATAACAGCCCATGTTTCAGTAAACTCTTCTGTATATTACAACATACACATAGAAGTTGTAGTAACCTACAGCATAAATTACTATTCATTATTCATTCGCCTAAGTCTTTTTTTTTCTTTCAAAGAAAACTTTGAAACTCAGAACCTCTCTTTTCTTAAATATACAGGAGAATGTTAAACCATCTCCACAGTTAAACCTTCAAAAAAGAAAAGACAGCAGGGGTATTTTTCTGGTTTTCAAAACAGCCATCAATAGCTCACAAACCGGTGGTTGTATTTTGTTCCTCCATCCACCCTTCCAAATCAGAGTCAAACTTTATTTCTTCAAATGAAAAGATAGGTTTGTCTGCATTTACCTCAAGTATTTTATCTCCAGTTTTTAAAGCTCTTGTTCTTCCTGCTGGGCTGTCTTCCAAAACTTGTTTGATAAAGATCCCTTTAAGTTCCTCTCCATTCTTCAGGCGCTTTATGACAGTTTGTCCACCGACAATACTTATTCCAAGAGACACATGAGGGTCTCTGAAGATCTCAACACTGAAAAAATGCACGCAGAACTCTAACAGCTTGAAACAGTTTTTAAGCTATTAAATGCAAAGCCTCAAATAAATGTAAGCCTTTGGTCTTTCAAGACTGTTTAACAGAGTGAAGAGATGAAGCTGGAAGCCTGTGAACGCTCTCAACAGACCTGGCTTTTTACCCTCAGTTGTCTTCACCCCACAAAAAGAAAAAAAGTTACTGCCAGCCCAGGCCTGCTGCCCTTCCAAAAGGTTTTTATTTTAGAAAAAGTCACAGTAAAGCAGACAGGTCTTAAATTGATTGGAAATGGCAAAAACTGAAAATGGTATGCTAGAAATGATAAAACTATAAACAAGTTTAACGCTGGCTTTTGTGTATCAGATGCATATTAATCAGCTTAAGCAGAATTCTTTTAATCATTTTGTACTGAGGACCATAAAATCAGTTCACCTAAAAGTGCTAGCAGCATAATGAGAATGTGGCTAAAAGTTGGCTCAGGAAATCCAATTACACCACAGAGTTTAGCAGAAAACCCATGGAAAAGGAGACTGAATCACTGTGTACATTGTTCAGCCCTAATAGCTATCAAAGGAACATGAATTTGTAGGTCATCATCAACATAAGCATATCAAGTTTTCCCAAGTCAGTTATATAACCAGGAAGTACAGTTCTGTTGGACACCATCAAAAATACACTGCATCTAAGAAAGCCTAAGGTACAAAAGGGATGGAAGAGAAACAAGAAGAAATAATCACAAAAATAAAGACATCATGCAAATGAGAAGAAATGATGCAACTTTATGAACGTACGTCCGAGGTGGTCCCCAGTGGCTGAAGTTTGGAGTTTCTTCACCTTCTCCTTCTTCTCTCTCAGGTAATTCACTAATTGGAGGCACAGGGAGGGGAAGAATAAGAAAAATATTAATAATAAGAAAAAAGTATCGACTATGCCAGGTCACAATTCTTTGCATATTTTCTGTCTGGCAGTGAGACAGCAACACATTCTCAAACAGTCCAGTTTAAATCAAACGTGCACAGTCAAGAGACTAGACAGGAATTTCTGTATTTAGGTTTAAATGTATCTAAGGAATGCACCGGAATGAAACACGATGGACTGGCCAACTTTATAAGCTGCTGTGCTAAATGCATCTTCACTGCTGTACCTTGTTCTAAATGACTATTTAAGCAGTCAACATCTACTTTCTGATAAATATGTTGTGATTTTTATAGAGGGATATAAACACGATAAAGCCGATCTAGCTTACCAGGAAGCAGTTGTATTGCAACTGGGAGAACAGGCCCTGTGCATTCCACTAAACACCTCAGAACAAGGTGTTAATTAAACTAAGTATGACTCATCTACTCACAGAATAGGAATGGAAGTATCAAATAGTGGGCACCACACAGCAAGGATCAAGCAGTACATCCTTGCACATATTTTCTGAGAGCTTTAAATGGTACTTTTACATTGCAAAAACGAAGTAGGATGTTGTGCTGAAGAAATAATCCCCTCACCATATTGCTGAGCAGCTTTCACACTGAGGGACAATTAATTAGGGAAGCACGGAGAATTTGAGCCAACAGACCCCAAAAGCTGATCCTCTACCTGCTTACCCAAAGTGGTGGGAGAAGTATGGGAGAATTTACAGTAGAGGCAACAATCTGTGACCAGTGCCAACTCAAGGTTTGTCAGCAGTACAGCAAGATTAAACTTCTACTGAGGGCCATAGCTGAACTGCTTTTCCCAAAAGGAAGAAGTGAAGAAACAAAGGAAAACTAAACAACAACAACAAAAAAAGAGGACAGAGCTGTGATAAGGAGGCTAAGGGGAGAACTCTTTAAAAGGTAACGACCAGTGCTGCCAGTGAGGGCTACATCCATCCTTCATCTCCAGGTCATGTCCACTCTTGTGGCTCTCCCCTCACTATGGGTAAAAGTGAAGTAGGTGGGCCAGTATTCAAGGGAAGAAACATGGGAAGTAAGAATTCAGTAAAGCTGTAAGGTAAATATTCAGCTCCATGGGTAAAAGGCATAGGCCACCCCCAATGTGCATCTCAGAGCTTCCTACAGCTTTCAACAATTAGTCAGTTAGGTAAAGCAAGAAAAAAAGTTATGAGCATTAACAGAAAATCACCTGAAAATTGAAATCTTTCTCCATACCTGTACAAAACTGTTCTAGGCTGAGCTAAGGTGGTAACTCTCACAGATGTTTGATTCTTGGATAACAGATCATCCTCCCCTTCTTCTTCCTTTTCAACACCTTCCAGGTCAACAGCGAGACCAGGTAATTTAGAGTCCATCTGAAGCTTTGTACCTGATGAAGTAAGAGTTTATATCTAACTTTTGCTTTCTCTGTCTCCAATCTACCTATCACCTTTGGAAATAAACCCCTCAGCTTGCCATGTTCCAGATGTGAATGGTGAGTGATGATCAAGAAGCTCAGAGACACAGACTACTTTTGAAGGAAATTTAAAGCATGCCAATTTATTTATTTTTAATAGCACCTTGCTTCTGACCTGCACTCAGGCAATAAGAGAAAATGCCAAATCTTTTTGGAATCAAGACATGCTTAGGTACAACTTATATGACATATGTTTCTCACAAAAACATGATTAGAAATACTGAATCCATCTTTCATGCAAGGAGAGCTGTACAAAGCCCTGCTCCAGCATGGATGACTGATGTCATTTCAGTGCCATAAGTATCAATGCTAATTAAAACACCAGAGCTCCTTGCTAGAGTCATTAGCCTGCCATGTTGGTTAACAGAGCATCTGTTGTACAAGATGCAGGTGACAATGAATAGAAAGAATCCCCTTTTCCCCCAGTAAATGAGGGCTATCTCAGGCAGGCTGATAAACTAACTTCACCAATGAATACCAAATTCTAACCACTGATTTAAGGAGGGGACGAAATTCATTTGGCTTTGAAAAGGTACCTTGAATTACGTGTACTCATGTAATGAAACTGCAGCAACCCAGATTAAATCTGAAGAAAATGTTTGTTGAAAAATCCACCTCCAAACCTTTCTCCCTCCAAGTACTCACTTCATTCGTTTTGGCACATCCATTACCACTCATACACCTTGATTTTCTCACTGCTCTGAGGCAGACTGAAGAAGGTAAGAGCTCATCCAGTGAGAGTCCAGAGAACACACACAAACCCATAGGGCAAAGTTTGCACACACAGGGACAACAATCTCACTGCCCTGAGACAGTATGGAAACTGGAAAGTTTTGTGCCTGTTTCAAAGTCAGACACCACTGGAGGTGCACATGAAGCTGCCAGGGAAAATAAAGCAGACCATGGATGGAGTCCTCCTGGTGATGAAGCTAGACAGAGTGATGTGACTCTCCACAGGCAGGAAAAAGCTACTACAATTTCCAGTATTTCTTATGACAACTGTATGTAAACACTTGGAGGAAAAAGCAAGAAAATGATGCTGAAACTGCCTTGAGCCTGTAGAGATCTTCAATTGAGTATTTTATCATTTGAAAGACTGAAAATAAACTTGTGCTTTGGTATAAAAGTTAAATTTGTAAACATAAAATTACAACACAGTTTAAAAAAAGAAGAAAAAAAGAAAAAAAGAAAAGAAGAATTTCTTACAAACCTAAATCCATTTTGTTTCTTGATCCTGACTGGGCAGCCCCACTGTCCAATAGACCTTTTTGGAAGTCACTGTGTGCCATGGTTCCAGAAGATAGTGAAGTTATATTAGCATTTTCTTCATACTTCAGAGAGGAGAAAAAAGTGAAGTTAGAAAACAATAATACCATCTGATATAGAGGTATTTGACATGAACAATGATTTTACTGCAAACATTCACATTTTCTCAACTATATAACTATGTATTCACCTAACTGCGAACTGCACTATTGTTAAGTATCTAAGCTGCACTATCACATGGATCTAGGAACTGATGAAGGTTCAAAATAATGAGGAAAAGAGGGAGGTCATTTCACTGACATTGTTGCTGAAGGCCCCGGCATGACCTGAGTTTGGTTACTACTGAAATGGATCAAATAAGTAGAACTTGCCAAAAAGGGAGTCCAGATGTCACAGATGAGAAAGAGGATAAAAGTATAGGACACTTATAAATACACCAACCAGAGGATGTACCTCACCCAAGCAAATGTACACTCACTACACAACAAAAGAGAACCTTTCAAAAGATACAAAAAGATAAACAGACTGGTGTCTATTAGAAGTACTCAGATCTCAGCTAGTAATTAAAACACAAGACAGACTGATTACAGAGTTTAGGTCTGGAATTTGCCTTGAGGAATACAGGTCCCTGCCATCAGGGTACAGCACTGAGATGAACACAGCATTACTTACCATCTGCTCCTTACTGAATGGATATACCAAAGACTGTTTTGGACTTAAGTTAGCACTAGATTGTAAGTCTTGTATTTTAGCTGTCTTAAGTTGCTCTGCCCATTCTATATTCAGGTTCTTTTCTGAAGTTGCCTTCTGTCTATCTGATGAGTTATATTTCAGGAAGTCTAAATCTTCTTCATATTCATCCACCAGCATTTCTCGTTCTTCATCCACTTCTTCTGTTCTGGGTTTCCAGAATTCACGCATCTCCCAGGACTCCTTCTCAAATCCATTGTCATTTTGAGAAAGTTGAAATGACCTTCCCAAGTCCAAAATTGGTTCATCAACAGCTTCTTCTTTAAAGGGTGTTTCATCTCTGAAACCCTGCATAAGACGTCATGGGAATATAAATTTTTCATTATGTTTCTTGCTAACTCTTATAACTACGATTTATGTTAGACCACATTAAAATTACATCCTGATTTTGTAAAGTGAAAATTTTCTAGCGACTTTTGATTTTAATAGCAAAAGTAACCATTGCAATTTCCTTTGAATATAAAGAAATTTCATTTGGACAGATCAGATACTGGTGCAGCCATTCAGAATAACCACACTGGACTCAAGTAAGAGAATGAGGATTTTTAAACTGTACAAAAAAAAAACCAACAAACAATAACAACAACAAAACTGCATTAAAAAAAAACCACAAACAACCCATATGCAAAACTAACTGAAGTATCTTTAAGACTAGGACTTACTGCTACTGCTGTCTATGCAAGTACATTTCTTGCAATACTACAACACCAGTTAAATAAAACTCTATCAAGAGTTCAAACCACAGAGCAAGATACAACAAAACCAAAAAGACATTCAAGCCTCCCCTCTTCCAGACCCTAACCTCCGAAAAGATCTTGCTCAAAAGTTCTTTCCTGGGATTTGTCACATGCCTCCCCAGTTCCCAATGCCTTGTGTTCCTCCCGAGTTGAATGAGGTGCTATTCACTGGCTCACAGAGTGAGGCTGATTGTAGATAGAGACTGCATGGATGTCTCTGAAATTTTACACCTTACAGAGCTATCAGAAAGCTGGCCACAGGCTGAAAGCCTTTCCTCTCTTTACTTCAGGCCACTGAGCATCCATGCCCAAAGTTGACCTCCAGAGCACCAAGACCCCGAACACCAAAACCAATCTGCAGATTCAGTGGTCTTGAATTAAAATGTTTTCCCTTCTGCTTCCTGCCTCTTCCCAGGCTCCCCACGGTACTTCACTATTTCTGACCCTTAGTGTCAGAATTGTGTTTTGTTAGAAAAAGCTCAGACACTGCCAAAAAGGGCTCACAGTTCAAATGAGTGTCAGGAGAGAAAGCAAGAGACAGACAAGAGCATAAGGAAACAGTGCAGTAACACTAGCTGGCAGGAACGAGTCGCATTAGCAGACTAGAGGTTACCCCATGTTTCATAGGCATTACATGTTCCTTTTTGACCTGAGAACCTCAATCTCACAAAATATCCAATCTGAAGAGATTCTAATTCTCTTCATTGTTGCTTCATTTCACTCCTGCCGCATCATTCTCCAAACACTGCAGTCTTTTTAAGAGCCACCAACTTCCTCGTAATATTAAACAGTTCACTCGGAAACCACACAGCAATTTGTATTGCCATCTCCTGATACAGCATTTAGGTATGTATAATCACAGACTGCTGCACTGCAGTAGCAGACTCTACCAATGGAACAGGGAATACTGCAAGCACGACAATAAAGTCTACTGTTGTAGCATATATAAAATGTCCAAGTTTCTTCTTTTTCCCCCCCTGAAGTCAGCTTTGTCAGCACTATCCTAGAACATAAGAACTCAAGCCATCATGACACACTGCTCTCAGCTCTTAGATGAATAGATAAGGTAATAAATAATGGCAGTTTTAAACCGCCTTTCTATGCTATTATCAGTTCTGTTATAGGTGAAGTGTAAAAAATACAAGCAATGGTATTTGCTTGTATTTTGTACAAATTGGTCATTACAGTTCCTACAATCAGTAGGAGAAAGATAAAATACACTGTGTAAAAGCAGGTAATAACATTAGCTTTATTTAGAAAGCAGGAAAAAAAAAATCTGAGCTGGCAGAGGACTAATTGCTCTGCCAGGAACTCTTCCCATGCACCTGGTGAACAATAAACTCCATCTTGCATCGTGAAAATCCGTAAGTAATATGTCCAAGCCAATTCCTACACAGAACACCTACATCTGCCCGACAGTATTGTTTCTTTTGGTGGTCCTAAGTCTAAGAAGAATGCACTTATCAACGTGAATTAATTCACAGCCATGAAGTATCTGAGAACAAATGAAAATTCAGGAATCTCTCACTCCAGACAAGTCAGTCCTGCAATACAACTGCCTATTACTCCGATGTCTGTGTTTCTCTTGCTTGCTTTAGTGTCACATCCCAACCCAATAACGTTATTACTCACAAAATAAAAAGCAAGGAGAACTGAAGAAGAGACTAAAGAAATTACTCTAGGTCACCCAGAAAGTACATGAAGATGAACAGATCTCAAGCTTGCCTTATGCACCAGACTACTACTCTGTTTTCATCCATTATAACACAGAATATTTTATTCCATAACTTAACTTCTTTACAAAGCTGCACCAACAATGTATGACTACTAATGGTTTAGCATTCCTATTTCATAAGCAAGATAACACAAAGTATTTTAATGATTAAGTAAAACTGATAAGACAGTCCAGGAACTGTACTGATAATTGTATGCTTGGTGTCCTCTACACAATTAGTATACCAACAGCTGTTGGAATCTATTTTACAGGGAATCCATCCTGGAACGTATCCGATATTGAAATGTTACCCAAAGGATATTTTATCCTCTGTCTGTAAAATGTTATTTCCTGTCCTGAACCAAAAGAATAAACAGATACCTGTGGTGCTTCAAGGATTATTGAGAAATTGATATTATCTCTTGGTTCTGGAGATCCAGGGCCAGTTTTCACATTGCTGGTATTCACACTATGCATGTTCTCTTCCTCCTTTCTTTCCCCCTAAGAAAAGGGGTCAAAACTGTAAATCAGGAAAATAACACCTACAAACACCCAAAAAGTTCAAATTTTCAACTAAATGGAAGGGGGAGAAACAGTCATTGGAAAAGAAGGTGGAAAAAAAGTTACAGGAAGATTAAAAAGGAAAGTTACAGATGGAGTAGGTAAAGACAACACCTCTATTCATTTAAGATATTAGTACATATATTGTTTCAAAAATGCACAGGAAAGACAAATATAAGGATATGAACAATGAAATATCACTTTCTCAGAAAAGGAAAAAGCATATTTAATGGCCTTCCATCATTCTTAATTCACCACTCTGCTACCATTTCGAATAACAAGCGCTTTCTATCAGTTGGTGCTTTGTTTCAATTAATTTTGTCTGCTTGTCCTTGAAAACCAACACCACAGCCTTCTCAAGTAAACTCTCACCTGTTCCTAAGCCCAGATTCCAGAAAAAAAAAATTCTTCATGAAAAATTCAAGCACATCACAGAATGAGAAAAAAATCCAAGCACTTACCACCAACGGTTTGCAGATTCCAAGAGAAACTCTTCCTGGGGGCACAGATTTCAACACCTCTACTGCCTCTGTTAAAGTTGTGCTGTCTAAATACTTCTCATTTACAAATACCAAACGGTCACCGGGTAGAAGCTCACCACCACGTTCAGCTACTCCACCTGCCACCAGAGAGCTGATCACAATGGCTGTTCTTGTTGGATCCAAGGGATCCTGAAAAAGAAACCCCAGAAAGGTGATGATTATCTTGAACACATAAAGAGGAGTTAAGCATGTTCCTCATCTCATACAACCAAACCGAAGCTTGTTAACTCTTCCAATACGGCCAGAGCCTGGAGTTCACAAAAGGAAAGGTTTGCTGCAGGAAGATATTCTGTCCCTTGCGTAATCCATTAAGAAATCTCAAATTCTAAAGCTGACTGATGCCCTGCCTCCTTTCTTCTCACATGCAGAGAATCAGCCAGGGCAACCTGGAAATAGAAAAACAACGCTGGCACTCTTCCACAGCCCTCTGTCCAGTCTGTTCTGTGTTAGTGTTACATAAAATAACCATCCTGCTTGCAATTCAAGAGCTTCATAGCAGCTACATTTGTTACAATAAAAAAAAACCAAACAAACAAAAAACCACTGCAAGGTTATAAATTTAATTCAAGTTATTAAAGAATTAAAGTCACAACATCCAAGAAACAGCACTGTATTTATCAAACTACTGTTTTGCTTTGCAAGATCTGCAGACAACTTATAGAAAGCAATTAATGCATGAAGGTTCCCTGAGAATAGAGGGTCAGAAGAGTAATCAAAGATCATTAATGAAGACACAGAAAAAGGAATGTGAAGTAGTCAATATTATACATGTTGGAAAGGCTGTAAACTAATGCAAGGATACCACTTTTCATACCTTTTTTCTTTCCCAGTATTTACCTCTGCATTGTCTCAGGAACCATTTCTAGAATATATTCAGCCATTTAAAAAACCATTCTCAATCCAACGAAATCATCAAAAGTGATTACACTGTCACAGGAAGGTACAGAATTTTCTTCTTTTTTAATTAGAAGCTTTTCTCCCCTTTGCTGAGTCCTCATAAAGTTCAGAAACATTCCGCGTATGCACTATATCTCCAAGAGCAAAATCACATACTATTTCTCCCCCTCGGGACTTGCATCTTATTCAGGGCATGGGAGGGATCAAAAAATGCAAAATTCAAACCACAGCGACCACCACGAATTGACACCTCAGTGTTAATTTGAAAACAGGAATGTTTTTTTCCTTTATATAACTCCATGCTGCTTTCCAAGGGAACATTCTTTTTTTTTTTAAGGTATGTACAAACATACGAGGCAATGAATGTAATGTCTGCAAATTGCCTGAGTTCAGCTGGAAGAGGTATGCTGAAGCTGAATTCAAGTAATATACACTCATAATAACTCTCTCCTGCTCTACTGCTAAATCCCCTCATTTTACAATTTTCACAAGCATTAGGTGTCCACACGGTAGGAAGAGGATTCCTCGCTGGTATCACGTCT
The DNA here is from genome assembly GCA_013399175.1 of Odontophorus gujanensis. NCBI lineage: Eukaryota > Metazoa > Chordata > Aves > Galliformes > Odontophoridae > Odontophorus > Odontophorus gujanensis. The sequence goes on along the minus strand of VXAB01004543.1, from coordinate 84,242 downwards.
CAATAATCAAGCCCAGCAACTTCCCTCTGCTGCACAACAGTGTTCTGCCTACTGAATGAGTGCCAGGGCTCTCATTCAGGGCTGCCTGACTGCTTGTGCTCAGACCCAAGTCATGCAACACAGATCCGAGAGGATTTCATTTGGTTCAAATACCAAGCTATTCACATTCTGTGTATGCCTAGGGAATGACTAGAAGTTAAAAATAATGATAACAATAAAAATAAAATAATAATATTAATATAACACTAATAATGAAAATGCCTGAAGTCCCAAAAAGTTCCAAGGTTTCAAGAAGATTTAAAAAAAAAAAAAAAAAAAAGGTTTGCTTTAAGAGAGCTAAATTCTGTAACTGTAAAGCTCCTGCTGCCCTGTGCATGCACAGTCAGCTTCACCTGCCCTTCCCAACACAGCCATCCTGATGACAGCTGAGCACAGAAGAAATACCCCATCTGACACAACTTTGGAAATGTTTTTGATTTGGGGTTCTGCTCCGATGTAAAATAAACATAACCTTTTAGACTTTGCAAAAATTAGGACCATATTAATGCAGCCCTTTTGAGACAAGGAAGATAGTTCATGTTAGGAAGGCTTTACTAATCGAACTAAACCAGCAAGTTTATTTTTTTATCAGGGGCTCATCTTGCCATGGCAAGCAAGGTTTGTGCCCGTTTCCTAAATGGGTGAACGCACTCTCAGCAGAACTGCACCTTTGCTGACACAACAGCTTTTATACTGTGACTTTTGCTGGCTTAGCTATATTGATTAAAAAAAAAATTGAACAAAACAAAACCAGCACTCATCTTTACAGATGCAGATAAGCTGAAACAATATTTGCAAGTGAATGACAGGTCCAGTAATTATGGCACTGACTGAGAATGTGGGAGAACCAGGAACACATTCTGTTCCATCTGATCCAAAGTTTTTCCTTTTGGTTCCAGATCAGAATCACTTAAACAGCACATGGGAACCTCACCATCAGCTTCTCCTGTATGGACACTCAAGGTCAGTGGCCTAACCACCACATTTCTGATGACAAAAAGTCCTGTTTTCACCTAAACTTTCACTGAAATAAAAACATTTTGGCATTAGTAAAATCAGTATGCTTTGGTAGATTTAGTTTAGCTGAAAAAGTGTTTCAACCAACTCTAATCCTCCTGTTAAAATGAAAAATGACTGGGTTCCTGCAAACGTACACAGTTCCCACGCAGCAATGTTTTTAGAGCACCACGGTTATCAGCACTGCTTTGTAACACCTCATGTGCTGGAGCATAAGCCATATATCAGAACAAAAAGCAGCAGAAGAAATCTTTTGAAAGGGGGGTTGTATTAAAAATCATTGATCAGGTGAACACAAAGCAAGAGTTATAATTACACTGCTGTTTTCAAGCAGAGGGAGCTATTGTACAGGAAGAGAAGAGCGATGCAAACTGCACAGTGACAGGGTTAAGTCTGTAATGCGGGCACTGCCGTAAAAACCCCAAATGTTTGTGACCAGAACTGTGAACCACAACGCTACTGCCACAAGAAACGTAACAAAAGCCACATGTGAAGACAGACCTACTCAGTTTGAAGGTGTAATCTTTTTCTATGTATTCTTTATAACTTCGGGGTGACTACAACTGTGGATTGCACCGTGCTTTCCTTACCGAAACAAAGGAGCAATGTTTTTCTGGAAACTCAGCATTACGATTTAAACTCAAGCCCAAATGCACCTGAAGAACAACACCTGCTAAAACAAGACAGCAAACACTAATTCATATCCTGCAAACCGTACAGATGAAATGAGTGGGTTTTTCTTTTTTTTAGCAGCCAGCTGAAAAACAGATTCTTTCTTTCTATACTAACTGCAAGAGGGAAGTCCGCTCGCAGAGAGCCCTGCCGGGCTCCCCCATGCTAACAGACCAGCCAGAGCCATTCGAGGTCAACACTGTCTGCACGCATTTACCAAAGGCTTCTGGTTCATTTCACCTGGCCTATGGCAGGCCAGCTAATAGCAATTTTCAGTCACCAGCAGTCAGTTCTGTGTTTCAGTCTGCTTATTGACTTGGATGTTGTTACAGACTGGAAAGGAATCCCCAGCCTGAATCCAGAGCTGAGATGTTGCTGGGATGGTACATAGCTGGAATACTCAAGTGACACAATGCCAACGGTTTAAGCAGTTTTTATCTTTCCACACACACATTATAACTATTATAGAGTGTGCACAGGGCATCTCTAAGTAAGCTGGTCTTCTTAGAACGGGTGTGAATCTATAGTGAGGAACTTTTAACTTCTGTTTACTGCACAAAGAAATCATTTATAAACAATGAGAAAAAGGAATCAGACTGGTAACTAATGCTATGAGGAGACAAAGCCTCCTCGCTCTAAGGCACCAATACAAACTTCTAAAAAAGTAAATAATAATAGAAATAATAATAATGAAAACAACTGAGTGTTACAAAAGAATATTTGCCACTTGAATTAATGCTGAAGGAATTAATTAATGCATAAATTCATCCCTAAGGGCTCTGGGTAACCCTCTGAGGAAGCGGGACGCTATAGCTGCCGCTCTCCTGAGCCAGTCACAGAGTATACCAACTTGTTTAAAACAGTCACAATTTATTCATACTTAGCACACTGTATATATAACAACACTGAAACGTAGTTCTTCTCTTCCCCTTTCCGCTCCTCATCAAAATCCACAAATGTTTCCTAGAGTCCAGGTGTCAAATTTTTCCCTTCTTTCTCAGAGCCTCATTGGTTCTGGATCCATTTAGCAGCGCTCGGAGTCAGGCACGGGCTGCAGCCTTTGCTGCCTCTGGGACCCCCACATTTGGGGTCATACAGAGCCTCTTAAAAACCCGAGTTCTGTAAATATGTTAGGAGCCCCAGGAGCACCGAGTGAACAGAGCCCTGTGTGCAATGCTGTCAGGGTGTGTAACTTCACGTGGCTTCAAGCAAAGAACCGAGCAGCAACGCTGGGCAAAAACACTGAGGGTTCACATTCAGTTAGCGACCAGAGCTCCTCGGGAAACAAGTCTGGAAACATAACCAATGCAGATCACCTCTCCTGGAAAGTGGAAAGGCTAAGAACGGGCTGACAGCATCCCTGCAAGTGCTGAGCTTCCCGCAGCAGGCCCCAGAGGGCAGCACGGGCCCGGCCTGCAGCCCACCCTCAGGCCGCAGCTCAGAGCCCCTGGGCCCGCAGGGGGTGTGTGCTGGAGCTCCGCTGGGTGCAGGCAGCTACCGCATTGCTGGGGTTTGGTTGGTGTTTTCCTGCCTTAAACGCTCCTATGGAAATGTAAGGCAAAGCTGCGGGTGACTGACATTTACTGCACAAAGTCACTCTCACTCACTTGCAGGCTATATTAGTTTTGGCATCATTTAAGATCTAAATTCAGCTAGCCCGACTTCCTAGAATATTTTAGCTTTCTTCGAGCAACAAACTGCCTGCTGCCACACAAACACTGCTCTGAAAACACACATCAAAAATAGCATGGCAAAGAATCCCAAAAGAAACAGTTTGAAACTTTTTTCCTGTACCAATTTTGATTTATCTGAACAATTTTACAAGTGCCAATTTGTATACTGCAGGTTTTTGCGAGAGAGCCAAAACAAACACATGTTAGAGCTCAGAGGTCAGAGCAGCTCAGCTTCATTACATTTTGCATGGGACCACTTCCAGGTCTAACATACATATACATATTTAAAACCCTCCCAGTCTGCAGTGAGTGAGATACCAGACTGAAAGCTTCCCCAACACAGCGCTGCAGCATACTGTACCAGGAGCACACAAACATCAACAAGCAAAAGGACCAGGCAAATGCCTTTATGTTCGTCTTACTGTTTAGGTAGAACAAAGGCAGAACAGCACATGAAGTCATTTATGCACATGCTCAGTGTTGTGATACCATTCCTGACACTCATGTGTGCTCTCACTTTGTGGAGTGTGGCTCACTGCCTTTTTGGAGCCATTCTCTGCATGCACACCAACAGTGTGCAAGAGGGAAGAAAGAACAAACCCACACTCCTTTCAAAGCCTTAAACTCTGCCTTACTGAGCAGAGAAGGATGCAACTGGCGGTGCATGAGATCCAATTCCCTCCCTCAGGTGGCTTCAGAGAGGCTCCAGGTCCAAACCTTCTGGTCATGCACCATCAGCAGAATTAAAGGTGTTGATCTTAAGAACTGCCAAAGGTACTCTAAGGTCTAAAAAAATCCTTCCCTGAGAACATACTCAGTTTTTGTTAGATACGCTGTTTTTCAAGATATTCAAGGTATTGTGGGCGAGCAGACAAATGAAAAGCATTTAAGACTCCTTTCTGCTTCTCCCACTCCTGTTAGATTGAAGTCAGCAGGACTACTTAGAAAGAAGTCTACACAACACAAACAGCCTCTGGCTGTACCAAACAAACACAAGCCCACATGCTAAAGTAACACAAACTTAAATACAAGCATCCAAGGAAGATGACTGAACTTCATTGTGGTGTAAGGTAAAGCACTGGATAACTACTGATCTGCAGTAAGGGAATAAAGCAAAGTATTTACAAAGCTCAGGGTGCAGCCAGCATTAATCAAAACTTCAGCTGTGGGAAATGTCAGCAAAGAAACAGGAACTCGCAGAGGAAAAGAAAAAAAACAAAACAGAGCCACACCTAAAGGAGATAACAGGAAAATAAGTGTAAGTGGCACAATGATTTCCCACACTGGGCTTTCACTGCCTGCCATCCAAAGTCACGTAGCCCTTCCACAGCAAGAAGGAGCATGGTGGCCAACCACCACACAAAGCAGTGCAGGGCTGGCAGAGCTGCAGCAGCACCACACAGCCAGTGCTCATCTGCCCAGCAGGTACCTGGGACAGAAGTGCCTCCAGAGAACGATCAAAAGAGAAAGCATTTCCACTTTACTGTTATTCTCAAATTATAAGATGAAAGATAGGCATTGACTGAGGCAGTTCTGAAAGTGGCACTGTGCAGTGGACTCGTGCACATGCCACTATCTTTTAATTTATCAAAATTTTCAGTCAACTTAAGGTTTCATCCACCTTTCATACTTGCTCTCACCAGAGCTAAAGTCACAGGGATTACATTCATTAGTCTCTTAATAGCTTAGACTTTGAGACTTCCAGCTCCAGAAAAAACACACTGAGTGCTGACTACAGGGAAAAGCCAGAGAGATAAGGAAAAAAAAAACCTGAACTCATAAGGAAATGGAGGAAAGCCACTGTGTGATGAGATAAAAGGAGGGATAAAGATGTGTGAGAAAAATATACCAGCATGCCAAGGGAAAAATTGCAACCTGCATAACTTATAGCCAATGGTCTTAATGCACATACTGAGTTTGATCAGCTTTCAGATTCCAGCAATCCACTCAGACAGTCAGGCAGGCATTTCCATCAGGTAGGTGTGCTGACCTCAACACTGTTAGCCCACGGCAGAGCAGTGTGTGTTTTCAGATAGACTAGAGCTCTCTGCATGGAAACCCTGCATCCTAAAGAGCAAACACATGAATTATGGAAAATTTGCTACAGAAAAACCTTCAAAAGAAACAAAGCAAGACAGGAGATAGCTTGGTTTTTTTTTCTTTTTTTTTTCCCCCCTGCAGTGAGGATCTGCAAACTGCGACGTGGGCCAAAGAAGGCTTGCAACAGTGTGGATGGAGGAGACAGAATGACGAGCAAAAAGGTTGCTGAGAATTTTAAGGCCACTACGAAAAGCAGGGAGAGCAGGCCGAAAAGCTACAGGTCCAACAATGCTATTCAGGTTTGGGGGAGAGACACATGGGGGAGAGGTATTAAGAAGGCAGAATACCTCATAACTTCCATGAGTTTTCAGAAATCTTCACACTTATCCATCAGTATGCACTTCTGATCTCAACAGTTCAGAGCAACAGATTCAGAGCTGCCTGGGTTGAGCTTTTACGTGCTCCACTGTCTCGACACGCACACTGAAAGCCCAGCAGTGCTCCATTACAGAGCCTCCTCTGGTCTTGTCTACATTTTCTATTATAAACACATAGCAAAGGGTAAGAAGAGTCTAACTACAGTTTTGGCCCTTTAAATTCTCGCCTCCTCTTGCTGGCAGAAGACACCTGCGGAATACTAATGAATTTCCTTGGTTTGGGGTTTTTTGTTTTTATTAAAAGCTATTCTTTCTAGCAGGAAATGAAAAAGTACAACCAGATTGGTAGAACATGAGAGAATAGGGAAAACATCTCTAAAGGTACATAATAACACTGCTTAGCATTTATTTCAAGGATGTGTGACAAACCTAAGAAAACCAGGAGTTGGAAGTCACGCTGCGGTTTCTCTGCCGACTCAGGTACCGCTCCCAGCCCTGTGGCTGCAGCCCACAAAAGGCAGAGTCTGTGCAGGAGAGCTGCCTGCAGGACATGCCACACCACTCTGTGCACGAGATTCCTCCCTGCCTTCTCGCTCCAAGTCAGACTGATGATTCCCTCAAGCCCAACTTCAGGGTACACCCAAGCCCCGATGTGTCTTCCTGCATCCAAGTACTTCAGCCGCTCTACCTAAGTAATCTTTTCCTGCATATCTGTCTGTATCTTATGCTGAGATACATAGTCTCTTGGATTACTTACTGAAGTGGTTTCTGGTCTCCCAATGCTTTTTGTACTGTCATACTGAGGTTTGGAAACCAGTGATCACGAGCACCCTAGAAACTTCATCAGGAATGCGCTCAATTGCATTCACCAGCTCTTCAGTCCTGAAAAGTAGTAGTTAAGCTGAACTCCAAGAGAATTTTTCAAAAAGCTACACTGAATTCAATTCATGACACACTATTAAGAATTATTTCACAAACGAAGCAGCTTAATATGATTTAAAGGACGCAGAACTTTCCCATAGGGGAAGAGAAGCAAATCCTCCGTGAGATGAGTACCAACACAGCTGGTACTGAGGCTTACGGAACTTTGATGTTAATGAATGTGGATGGGTTGTAGAGATGGGAGAAAAGCAGCCTTTATCAGTTTTCCCAGTACCAAGCTGATAGCCATTGTAAAACTGCTTTTTAATACAGCTGTGCAGCTTTTGCTAGTAAGCCACAGGTTTCCATCACATGATCAGGTGAAAATGTGCTTAACAAGGACATGAATATGCTCCTTTGTTCATAACAAACTTATCACAAGACAGACAAAGCTCAAATTATCACAAGAGGGCAAATGTTTAGCCAGCAACTCGTCAAAGCATTCCAGCCATCTCACTGTCGGACAGTCCAAAAGAGAAAAAAGAATAATCTGGTTGGATACCACCTTCTACAAATAAGTCAGTCTGCTTTTTTGTCATTCTACATCTGGAGTCTGTTTGTTTGGGGCATAAAGAAAGGAGAAAAGATATTTGGGGACGCTTAAATTGCTTCACTTCCTGTCGTGAACGACTGCGAGTGATTTTGCTGTAAAAAAGAAAATGATTGTTTCCCATGCTCCCTGGGAAAAGGGCAAAACATAACCTGCTGAATGTGCAGCAAGAAAGACTTTAGTTCAACAGTAAGAAAATGCTGGTAATGATAATGAAGATAAGCCCAAGAATAAGAAGATTGTGGAGTCCCTATGGCTAGATCAGAGTGAAAGCCTGCTAAGCACTGACCCAGGAGGGTGAAGGCAGGCACACTTCATGCTGCTCCAGGTCCGGGTAGCGCATGGCTCACACCGTGTGGATATGCCTGTCACTGCTTGCACAGAAGGGCAGTCATTTACACACACATTGGCACAGCTGACCCTGCAGGCTCCTGCACCCCACAGATCCATGGAGCTGCAATGCCTGACACTGGGCCTTGCCTTTCAAAAGCACAGCTTTCAGTGAAGCAGCATCTCATGTGAGCTATGCAAAATGTCAGCCCTCTCTATCCCAGCCCTCATCCTCTTCAGTCTTGTACACTCTAAAACAGCTGCTTTAAAATACTCTGACTTCAAAGTACAGTAAATTAAGCTCCATATAAAGTCCATTCAGCTTTTTGTTTAATTTGATAGAAGCTCATCAGACCATTCAAGTTCCCTTCTGGTCAATACTGCCTCAAGAAATCTGCAATTCAGCTACCTGTGGTTTTTCCAATATTTCTGTAAAACATTACTGACAGAATCTATTTGCCTGCATGCACAGGGTCTTTGCTAAACACTGTTTCAGGGCTACTCAATGTACCCTTTATACTACTGTGATCACTTCCACCTCTCAAACGTGTGAGTTTTCCTTCCTCTCACTCTACCTCCTGTGATGGCAGCCAGTTTTATGTGGCATTTCTCCTGTATTAAACCTGCTGATGCATTGTGCCCTCCTCCATTTTCCACTTCTTTGTAAGATAATGAGTTGGTTCTCAGTAAACATGGCTTAGTTCTTGACTTGTTGGCTAGAAGGTTTAGCTCCAGGCTAGACAAGGTGACTAACAAGCCAGATGATTTCACATCTATTGGTGTAGTCCTCTGCATCAGAGTTGCCCCCAAAGCACTCTACACAGTATACTGGGTCCCCCACTCACCATCAAGACCTACTTGCCGCTAACTGCGCCAGCAACACTACATAAAAGTTAGTTAAGAGGTGAAAGAGAGAGCAACTTCTCCAAGTGAAATTACATGGAAATTAAGGGAGGTAGAGTTGTATTGCTCCGTGGAGAAATTGGCCAGAGGACCAAACAGCACACCTTTTTAATGGCCAGGAGCAGGGCAGGCTCCTTGTTTGAGGCAGGATGGTCAGCAAGGACGCTGCTGCTCAGGCCCCTGGGGCTGGTGATGCCTATTAGCTGGGGAAGCATGCAGAGCCCACCTGCAGGGATGCGTACCTCCCTCTGCAGACCTGTCATCTACGTGTTAGTAAGAAAAGGCAACACCTGGCTTTGACAGGATCCCAACACAGCAGGAACAACAGAAAAACACACAGAAGATTTCATTCAAATTGTTCTTTGATGTTTGCTATTCTAAATAAGCTGTAACACTCCAGGGAAAAAAGAAATCCGGTGAAGCCGAGCATTTCAAGAAATACAGCACAAGATCAGCCCTCCTCATCCACCTCTCCCTTCTCATCCAGTATTAACCTTGCCAGCAAGAAACCAGTTTCAAAGATTTTAAGATCTTCTGCTATATAATGAGAAATTAGGACATTCAGCAGAAGAGAAAAAAAAAGATCTTTTTATCCAGTGACCACGTGAAGCTGAACAGTACCCTGTACAAATACAGCCTTCATAATAAAAAGACTAAATCTACTCCATCTCTTTAACAGTAACCCAAAGTTTTAGGAACAACTGAACAGTCCTTCAAAAAGAACCTTAATTAATTAATGAGAAGGCTCTGTCTTGAGCACTTAAATCCCTCAAGACAGAGGAAAGAAAACACAGGACAAAGTAGCGATACTATTGATTATGCATAATTGGTATAATTAATTTGTAATTAGTTCATTAAAATATATAGGCATTGGAATTATGCTTGTACATTTCTGGGAATATCCTGCAAGTCACTTGGGATGTGCTTATCATTTATTTGATAGATGAGACATTATTAGAAAGACAGCCCATTAAAAATTCATACACCAGAGTAATAATTTCTCGACCTCAGCATTCAGTTTTCTAAGTACTCGGACGCCCATCCTACCTTACTACTTTCATTAATACTGTTTTCTCAGGGCACAACATGGGAACGGCAGCATTTTAGACAACTGAAGCACAATATCCAAGCTCAGTCTTAAGAAACAAAATGATTAAACCCGGAAATGATGTACCATGAGAACGTTCAACACTCCGTCTCACTTTATAATCAAAATCACAATGGAAAGGTAAAAGCCTTGTGTTTCTAACTGAGTACTAAACATTAATGGAAGGCAGTAGGAAGATACTTCCACAGCACCGTGAGCAGTCTGGTCTCTAATTAGCATCGCTGCAGTTCTGCAGCACATCTGGCACTGCTCACTGTCATAACAGACCCCAACACAAACACATCCGTATGAGCAGGATCTCAGGGGTTCTTAGACTCTGCAGATAACAGTCACCATTCTCCCACAAGAAGTGACTGAAGCAGGTCGGTATACGCCGGTACTTCAGTAGGATTTCTAAGACGTTATCATAACTTGAGGTGGGTGGAAAGTAAGAAAGAATAATAGAGCATCACAGTTTTTATCATGTTGTGATACTTTAAACCTTTGTAGCAACCCTTCCAAAGCCCTACTGCTATTCCTGAAGTTCCATTTCAACTAACAGCTACAAAAACATTTTGAATTTCAAAATGCAGAACGTAGTTACCTCCAAGTTGGGTTCTTGAAACGTACATTTCCTAAAGCTTCCATAACAGAGAGTCAACCTGAGTGTAATTCTCAGCACTGAGAAAGCCTTCTGTTCACACTCCCCTCTCAAGAAGTCTTGCCATCACATCCTGCCTCCAGCAACACTAACAGCAGCCTACAGAGGTTGGTCTGTTCCTGACACGACTCACTGAGGTACACAAAGCTAAGCCACGTGAACATCCCCTCTTGGCTTTGTTTTGAGGAATCTGTTGGTTGTTTTTAAGTGAATGGTGGATGTAAGTGCAAGCAGTGTATTTGCTGCAAGGTCGGAATCTCTTCTTGCAAAACAAAGTATGCATCTCAAAAATGTTGCTGTTTAAAAAGGGTAATTGTTAGAAGAAGTGTCAAAAACGGAGCTGGATCTCCAGATCCTTTAAGTTACAATTAAAAGCCTCACTGCAATTTCGTCTACTCGGCAACAGTTCTTTGGCATTCCTAAACAGCCTCCCAGTAACCACTCAAATTTTTGCCCCCTCCAATCTAGCGTGGACAACTGTTTGTTTTCTTTGCGCTGCACTCCAGAATACGATGGATGTATTTACATTAAGTGCACACAGTCATAGGCATCTCTATATAAAAATTAAACTGCAGATGATGAAAAGAGTAAAAGATCTAAGAGGCAAATCCCAAACAAAAGAGCATACTTTATACATAAATATCTTGAAATTATAAAGATCTGAGATTAAGTGGTTTACCACTCATTTAGAATTGATTAGAATGCATTTAAATTTAGCTGAAAGTATCACAACATTGCTCATGTATTTGCATCTGTGAATAAGTAAATAAAAAGCCTGTTATTAAAGCCTTCATTAATTCTGATTATATGAGAACTTAAAAGCAAATCTGTGTATTACTGCTCTGTAAAGACTCCAAGCAACTCTACAGTAAAGCTGGCACTGCAACACAACATGTGTCAGTGAAAATGACTAACAGGATCTATTTTCAGTGATCTTAAATCACACTGGTAAAATATAGAATTAATGGTTTTGCATAATACTTCAGATTTTTTTTTTTAATTCATTCTCAATGCATGTTGTATTGTATCAAAAATATAATTGAATTTTATAACACTTGACATTTATTTGCAACAGTTGAATACATTTTATTAAACTACAACATTCAGGCAGCATTCAGATGTGAAGTGTATATTATTAGGAGGAGTGATCCAACTACTTTACTCCCTTCTAAGTATGATGGCTAGTTGTTAAAAATATGTCACTGACTAGAAAAATTACGAACATTTTGTTCTGACTTTGGATTTTGACTTTCGATAAAGAAAGAAGAATTAATGAACTTTAGAAGATTTTTTCCCCAATTAAAGATTCCTCTGTTTATTTCTAAAGAGTTTCATAATTTTGCATACAACCTACTCTTAAATGCTTCTTGGAGAAATCACTTTTAAGCTATGAATGGCTCCTGAATGTCACTGTATATCCAGCATACCAGTTTAATAGCTTGAGCAAGGAAACGTAATTAAAAAAAACAACACATTAATTAGGTTCTTCAAGATCCATTTTTATACTATCAAATTAAAGCAATTCCTTAAAGCATATTTGCATTTACATAAACATGACTTTGCAATACAAGTTCACCTTGCCAGCCCTGATGTTCCTTTTTGACTGTGAAGGACAGCCACGGTAAAGCTCCACCTTCGTAAACTTTCCTTTGAAATCTGATAGTTCTGCTTTTATGGTTTGATTCTATGTTTGAAATGGTGAATCTTCACAGGACTTGTGCGTGACCATGAACTGCAGGCTAGTACAGCATTTTATGAACAAAATGATTTAAGGCAATGAGGGGGAAAAAGAAAAAGACTCTCAATGAGTCTCACGGTACGTGGAAAATGACACTGCAATACCTCAAGAAGTTTCCTTGCACTCTCATAGTTGAGAAGTCATTCTAAGTTAAACTAAAACAAAAATAATCTTCCCCCAGCATTTGGTCATTAAACTTGGAGTTATGAGGTAGAGTTTGATTAAAGACTTTGCACTTTATCACATTCAATAATCAGACTGGTTTAGGACATACTCTACACTGCACTTTAAAGAGCTGACCTTAAAATAAATTACTTCTCCACACAGTTTCTAGGCCCAAGTGCCAAGTCGATTACCCAGTAATCTTTGTCACAAAACATTTTAAGACAACACATTAAAAAAAAAAAGGATTTTTTTTATATTTAATGGTATGGAAAAGTGTACCTGGTAGTCTAAAATGCTGAATCCTAAACCATTTTTGTCTTTCTCCAGTTCAATAATTTTCACATCAGGAGACCATAACGCTAATTCCCCTTCTTCCTCTTCAGGATTAATGTCTTGTTCAGGTGTCACCTGAAAAATAAGAACTTTAGTTCAAATTCTGTGCTTCACAGTTGTTTACAATCAGCACTAATTCAATATTTGATTATCATTAATGGCTCAAACATGCCGTAAAATACGAATTTTTATTGAATTAGAATTTGATCAAACACTATGAGTCTGCCTTCAGACACCAGCACCTCCTCCATCTTGATGCCTTGGATACTACCCTGCAATGATACTATGACCTAAGCACTGGGGCCCAACCTGGCATACAAACACCTCTGTATCAGTCAAATTAGTTGTGGCAATATTACTAACCTGTTATGTTCTGATGAACTTCAGCTGTCCCATTAGATGCATAAAGGAAAAATAAATATCTTAGCAGAAAAGATTTAACCAATCAGTCACATACTGGAAAGACCAGCTGTTAGGTATCAGCTGGCACTTGTGGCATATAATGTGTAGACAAGAAAAAAAATTCTTAAATTGTATCTGTACAAGTCGTATCTATGAAAAAACAGTTTCTGACATTTATATCTCAGCACAAAAACTAAGAGAGAAGTATAGTTACTTAATTTAATCGTGTAAGGACAACTTCCAAATACATTTATTGTTACATCTTCCAAAAAGGCGTCTTTTTTAATAAATAAATAAATCAACGTTTTAATCTAGCTACTGATTTTACCAGTTAAATATTCACAAACTATCAAAACGTGATGTCACCAGAAAAATGTTACAATTGCCACTGCACACTGATTTAACTTTATTTCTCTGTACAAATATACTTGCTGCACAGAGTACATCCATGAGGCAAAAGGAAGGATTTCTTCTTCCACGCACACATTTATCTTATTTTCTCACAAGAAAATAGACATATTCTGAGATTACTCCTTCTCATTAGAGACCTCTTTTCATCCAGTATTGTCTTATGGCAAAGATGTACAACCAACAGTATGCGTGTAGAAAGAATTCATTAAGATGCAACATCAAAAACACACTGGAACAAGTTCTAAATGCACTGGAAAGGTCCTTTTATGAAAAAGGTTTGATATTGTGCACTCTACTTTTCCATGAAATGTCTATATTTCATTTTTAACTCTACTCCCAGAAATCCTACCTTACAGGAAATTAGATCAGAAAACATGAGAAATCAAGGTGTAAATATTTGTTATAAATAGGAACAACCATTACAAGTGACAAGCTTTAGTTTCAAGACTTTAAAGTTTCTGCAATGGAAAGAAACATTAAGTTTAATATTTTTCGAGTTCTATAAAAAAACCTACTCAGACCATGGAAGTAATCAGCTAATGGTGGCAAGAATGTGATTTCGTGTAATTCAAAGCTCTCACTCACCTATTAAATGTAAGAACGATGAATAGGATGTACACAGTCAGCATGCTAGCTTGGTGATTTACCTACCTTGTATTTATAGTACAATGAAGTTTCTCACTTTCAACCTGTATAAACTGCAGTAAAAGTGATACTGCTGCAAACATGAGCTATCTCTTACTGAAACACCAGCAGTCCCTTACAAGCCCAAAGTGAATGGCAAAGGCAACTATAAAAAAAAGTGGATTTTAATATCTACAAATATATTTTAGGAAATGTTGTTTAAGACTGAAAAAAGTCTGGACCAAAAAAGCCAAAAGAAAGCAAACATGCTCCTTTTTTCTTTTTCTTTTTTTAGTATTACTTTCTCAGAAACACATGCATTCCCCCCTCACCCCAAAATAAATAAATAAATAAATAAATAAATAAAAGATCTTCATTATACCCAGTCGAATGACATGAGAAGTCTACCTTTTGTTCTGGAGATGGAACTCTCACAGTGGGTTCATCCACAAGAGATTCACTGCCATCATCAAACAGTCGCCGACAGCAAACCATTGTGAATGGAGGTGGCACTTCTTTTAGAAAAGTGATTGCCTCACGGCGTGATTTTCCATACAGCTGAACCCCATTTACCTACACAGAAGAGAAAACAACCATCCATGCAGTTATTTCAAAGGATATCAGCCAGCTTACTTCATTTTTGTGCGGTTGCTTTTACCCAGTTGCATGTGAAGATCCAAAATATATAAGAAAACACAAACTTTAAACTCTAATCAAAAACTTGAAGTCAAAGCTAACACATCTAACAGTTGTTTAAATTGTAACAAAATGGTTGAAACTGATACAGATCCTACACAGAACATGTAAGAATGTTTATGTAGTAGAAAATAAACCAATTCCAGTAAGCAGTTCATCAGAAAACCCTGACAAAGGCCTAAGCTTACAAACCTGCACACTGTAATGCTCCTAAGTGACAAAAGAAGACTACAAGGCCACTGATAATAAATATTTTATGCTACAGACTTCTAAAAAGGTAATAATGTTGCTTTAAAAATGGGGCACTACAGTTACATTTCCTCAGGAAAATAAGAATACAGGGATGGATCCTCTTTTACATACTTTTGTAATACGTAGTATCACGAGGCTACAACTAACTTGTCCCATAGTAATACCATTAAGTCTGAGCTACACTGCCAGTGGGTGCTGTAGGTGCCAACATAAAGACTTACACTGACAAGCACTGCAGCCCCAAAAGAAAAGAGGCTTAACTGAGTTAGTGCTATGGACTCAGTATCAATCTTGCCTTTATTTCAGTGCTTACTTTCAAGTCTCCTCAAATCTGTTCTCATGCCCAAATGCCCAGCATGGCTAGATTTCAACTAATCTACTTCCAAATCTACTTCACAGCACAGACCAAACCAAAGTGGGAATAACTGAAGTTTGTTTTGCTTTGAAAACTTCCAAACTGCACCACTAAAGTGGGTGAGCTGACATTTGATCCTAGAAAATAAAGCATGTAAATCCGTACGTGAGAGCTTGAGGCCAAGCCTACCCCTGTTCTTCACAGATCTCCCTGTGCTTTAGATGGACCCAGTTTTGTGTAAGATCACACAGCAATCATTTTCAATCAGATTTGATGTTCTCCATCTTTTCTCTGTACAGTTTACAGTATAAACTTAGTTCATACTGCTGAGAATCAGAGTTCCTCTCCTACGAAAGAACAGCTAAGGAGAAAATTCAGAGTGCTAAAGCTTGTCTCCAACACCGCAAGATGAACTGCTGTGCTTTCTTCCTCTAAGAATTGCATCAAGTGCTGAGCTACCAGGCTAATCCATTAGTTAATTATTTAAGCAGAAGTATCTACGCGTAAGGATTTTTTAATGCATTGAGACTGGCAGCGTGGTGGAAAGTTACCAGCATTTCTCAGCATATTGTGTCTGATGGAGAAAAACTACTGCTCACTCCCAGGCAGACTTGGGGACTCCCACTTCTGCTTTTGCAGCTGCCAGAAAGCAGCCTCTAGACCAATGCGCCAGGCACCCCCCTTTGGTTACCACAAGCCTTTAGTTAGCTGTGCTATCAAATAGGACTCGGTGAAATTTCTCTCACAAAACTAGAAGGACACAAGGAAACAATTTACTCCTAAAAAAGAACACAATGAAATCAGCTAAAATTAGAGGAAAAAAGAAAATGCCATGTTTTCTATCATAATTCAAACACATCATTAAAAATAATCAGCAGTCAACCTCACTATATATTAAAGAAAATTCCTGTACTGATTGCATTTTAATCCCACTTGTATCAGGCCCAGGTAGAGCTGCTTGTTTGGGAAATGGGGCTGTCACATTTTCCATTGCAAACCCCTACTTAAAGGGATTTATAACTTGGCTGCAAAAACATACTCTGGGCTAAACCTGGCATATATAACTTTAGCCCTGGAGCACATTTTGATTTTGTTAGTTATTTTTTTTCCCAGCTAAGAAAAGGAAAAGAAAATATATGTTCACTAGGTCTGGGCATATCTGTGTACTTAACTGTAAATACACAGTAATAAGTAAAATTGATAAAAAAAATAAATATACAATTAAAGTTTCCTAAATTACTCTGCAGCACTCTGTAGTTGCTTTTACGATACAACTTTTTGTTTAGTGGCCAAGAAATTTAAATGACACTTTCAGCATTCCATTAATCTCTTCCTTCAGGAATCAAGATTTCCTCCATTAGGCGATAACTGAAAGAGATGTTTTAGGTCTTAGTGATATCAGTATGAATTTTTGATCAACATCGAAGGGTGAACAACAAGTAAAGGCAATAGAGCAGTACAGCTAACAAATTCATCTTTCAGAAGGCTTAACTCTATTCCCATTGATGTCAATTAAATGTTCTTTGCATCCACTAAAAAAAATTCAAAATATTTCATAATCAGTGTTGAACGGGAAATTAATGACTACTTATTTGCAGGTTGAGATGTTGACAGATACAAACACAAAACAGGTATTATTTTAATATGATTAAATGTATATTTTTCTTGAACTGATAGGTCTGGTCTCATTCTGATAACTTCAAAGCCATCCCAATATGTCTCTATACATATTTAAACAAACTGATGTACCACCTCTTAGACACTAATGTCTTTCAAGACTCAACAAGCAAGTTAAAATGCTTAGTGGGAAATTCTGAGACTGTTGTAAATTTTTTCAGGAGTGACAAATATTAAGAAAGATTATCCACCATGCAGAGGTACAAAAGTTAATGTCAACTTGCTCAAAAAAAACTGAAGGACCACATATGCACCCACATTCAACACAAACATTATCTCAGCCCGTGACTCTCAATAATCGTGTTCAAAACTTTGGAAAAAAGCAGGAAGTCACTAAGAGGTCACAAGGAGGTGCACAAGGGAGGAATGAAATGGTGAAGAAAAGATGAGACTTTCAGAGAGAAGCTCTGCTTTCACAATCAATTTGTAAAAATTAGCATTGCACACATAGCAACCAAACTAAAATTTAACATGAGCATTTTAGAAAAGGTTTAAAGAATGAACTACTTTTTTTGTTTGTTTTACCTCTAGAAGTTCATCCTCCAGTTGCAGTAGACCAAGTGTTGCCGCAGGACCATCTGAAGCAATTGATGATATGTAATGATGTCCATCAAATGTGTCAAGTTCAACTCCTAACCTCAAAGTGTGGATGGGTAATAGCTGCCAAAAGATGAGACAGTGTGTATGTTTGTATTATGGTAGGTGCAGGTATTTAAGACTTAACAGCTCAAATTAAACTAAACACAGTGAAATTATTAAGTCTTAACTCACACCATCTTCGTTACAGCACAAGTGTCCAGACATTCCCTATATGAACCATTTACACAAATAAAAACAACTCATGAATCCTTTGCGCTGCACTCTTCAGTAACACTACCAATTGAAAAAAATGCAAGGAAGTGAAGCACCACCTCAAGTAAGCCTATCCTACCCAAAAAGTGAGTTTTGAAAAAAAGCCAGAAATTCCATCACCACCAATTTATTCAAAGTCAATAACAACCCATCACAGGATCAGCTGTCTTGACCCCTGAGGATCTACACTACTTTCAGAGTAGGAACAATATCCACGGTGCCCTCTGCAAATGCCTAACCTTATTCCTACAAGGTAAATCCATTGATTTTGTGTTAGCCTTTTCTCATGGGATCTGTTTTATTCTAGTTTTTTTTTCTTTCCCTCCAGAAAGTCTCCGATTGTTATTATCTTAGTGCATGCACTATCCACACAAGGCAGCAGGAATCACACCAATCCAGGGAGAGGATGTGAGGATAATCAGCAGCACCTGCTCCTTCAGTATGGCAATTTTCTGGGTTCTTATTACATAGGTTAAAACACCCTCTCTCCTCCTGGTTGACCAGTTTATTCTGAATATTTGAAGTAGGAAGGAGTAATCCATTGACCTTTGTCATTTCCTTTCAACCATGTCTTATTCTAACTTTGCCTTTCTTCACTGAGACATCCCCACAAGCATACAAATGCATCACTTCCAAAAATTTGTTTTGCCACTATTAGCATACGTACTTTGCAAGTCTATCAGAAGTTTCAGAAAGAAATTCTAACACTTCTAACTAAAAGGACACTCTAACCCAAGGTTGGATCATTACACTGAACCCCTGCACAGGCTTATGACACTGTTAAACAGAGTTTCAACCCCTACTTCATTCTGTAGTAACTCTCAACTGCTACTCTGCAGTGAAATTCATCTGTAATTAAGTACTCAATAATTTGAGGCTTTCCCAAAATTTCAGCTTGGCTGTTTCTTTTTGCTTGTTTTGTTTTTTGTTTTTTAAAGGAGCGTTTGCCCACTGTACTAAAAAAGCCTTAGACCAGCTCAGAAAATAGGTAGGCCATAGGCAGCCTCTTTTTGAAAAGAGCCCGAAAACTGGAATCACCCCAAATTTCTGAAATAAACAAACGTGGAATTTTGAGTCATAAATGTCAACATATACCTTGAAGTCAAATAATCATGGAAGTCATACCTTTGAGTACTTCTGAAGTTCTGAGTCATCTGTAATGGGCATATCCACATTCACAACCTAAAAAATTACACAGCACAACTATTTTCAGTGCCAGGACAATGCCATATTGATGCAAAATAACTTTAAATGAGTGTTAGAAAATCTCTCAGATATCCAGCATTTACATTTCACAATGTTGTGATTATGCTCTCTTAGCAGATTCAAATATTATCCTATTCCTGAAGCCTGAGTGACAATTTTAGTCAAGTCCAGTAATCCTCTATAAGCACAAAATGCCATTACATTTGACACAAATACCCACACCAACTTGCCAATCAGAATTGAAAAGTACAATGGCCTAAATTATTACTTCAGGCTATGGTAGAGCCACCTAACATCTAGACTAAATCACTGTCTTTTGAAGCATGTTTCTAACATACCTTCAAATACACGAGTTTAATGACCAAATCTGAATGCAAAATTAATCATTTACAAGAGGCACAAGAAATCCCTTCACTCTATCTTTAGTTTATTTTTTATTTATTTAAATAGAATAACTAAAATGTTTTCTACCAAGTTCTTCCTTAACAGAATAAATTTGTAGCCATAGAAGGTTATTTATTCAAATTTTAATTGTAATCAGATGATATCTGTAGTGACTTATGGTCCAAGGTTGAAGTTCGGGACACTGACATTGAGACATTTGGGAAGTCTGCTGCATTTGTTAGACTGGAAACACATATAGCCTCAGGTAACTGTTTTCCTTCAGGGTCCCCTGGAAATTTCTAGTTTAACAAAGTATCTGCAAAGCAACCTTAAGTCTTGGCTTTCTCTTTCAGATTAACTTTAAATAAGGCTTCCAGAGTCTTGTCTTCCAGTACCTAGGGTATTTTTCCCAACAGACAGAATCTGTTTCATGTCCACTCAGTTGTAACTAAATGAATCTAAGACTGATAACTCCTCAGCCTGACTGTTCACGGCTACATACTTGGCAACAAACACCACACAGCCATAAATCTCTATACAGGCTCCCAGGGTCTCTTTCCTTTCAACAGGATCTCAGTTTTGTTCCTAAAGTTGCTACCACAAAGGACTGGAAACACAGAAGCCACGAGTGACACTAAATCTTCTCTTCAAACAATGATTTCCGCTGAAGAGAAATACTCAAGGGAAGTCCTCCAACTCACAGTCACCTTCAGGGTGAGTTTCAGGGGAGTTGAGTGTAGGGGCAAGGATAGTGTGAAACAGCAAGTAAGTGATCAGGCTGAAATCAAGCTAAATATTGTTACTTAACACAGCCAAGCAGACCAGATGACTAAAACAGGACCAACCAAAAATTGGTTTTGAAAACAGGATGTTGTAACAGCTTCCTTCTATTTTTAAAAGTATCAACTATTAACATCTTAACCACTGTGAACACTAAATGGGCTCAAGTTGCACCAGGGAAGGTTTAGATTGGATATTAGGAAGAATTTCTTCACATAAACTGGAATGCATTGCCCAGGACAGAGGCAGAGATGCTGTCCTTGGGGATATTTAAGAGATGTGGATGCTGCACACAGGGACACAGTGTGGTGGTGGAACTAGAGCATTAGCTTGATGGCTGGGCTCAATCTTAAGGATCTTTTCCAACCTAAGTGATTCTGTGATTTTCACTCCTGCCATTTTACTGGCAGCAGCTCAAGAATTAGAAACACACGGTTTCACAAACTAAGCAGGTTTCTGTCCTCTGTGGGAAGCACGATAGTGCTAAGGAAGAAATATCAGACTCTTGAAATGTAAGGATGGGAATACCAAGCAACTGAAGTGGGCAGCCAAACAGATTTATGACATCACGTACATAATCTCATACAAACTTTAGATCTTAAAGGAGTGCTAATGGAAAGAAGCGAAGAGAGTTCCTCAAGACAATTCTTAAAGCTACTTTAAATCTTCCAGCGAGCAATTGGAATGATGGCTACTCCAAGTAGTAAAAATAAGTGTCTCTAAATCAACTGGACAAGCATTGCAAAGACAAACAGGGCATTTCACTGGTGGCGGTGAGAATTTTAAGGTTTCAGAAGGAAGGTTAGCTGGAATTTCTTTCAGTCTGTACTCACTGGCTAACATAGCACTGAAGAGCAATCGTGAGTTACCATTTCAGTCAGCTCCTTATGACAATTCATCAAAACAATCTTTTGCTTGGCAATTATTTAATATAAGGTGAAGAAATATCTAATAGGCACTGGTACCACAAAGTTGCACTACCTTGAATTACTTCCTGTTTTTCCAGGATGTTTGAAAATCATTCGTTCATCTTTCTAATAAAATCCTAAGATTCTCTGTGAAACACCAGAGTTCTGTCTTGAACTGTGGGTTGTTGTTTTTTTTTTTTTTTCCAGTGTGCAATAAACCAAACAGATTTGAAATAAAATCATACAAATACCACATATTATAAGTGGCTGCTATGATGTAGATTTAAAAAGACAGTGAATTTTCTTAAATCCCCATTTCTGTCTGGTGTCTGTATAACAATTTAACAATAGTACTTCAATAAACAGAATTTAAAAAAAAGTATCAGTTACACCATTTCTGTGTTTCAGCTCTGATGCTAATGGAAACAAAATTTGATGTTACTGATCTGTTCTATAAACAGCCTGTAATAAGCTCACAAAGATGTAATTTTAAAAAATAACATACATGGATGTCTTTTATTGAAAGGTAACATACCATAACTTCATATTCAGGGCCCAGCAGGTTTTCCCATTTGGACTTCAGATCATACGTTGGAGGGAATGGGACTCTTCCTAGACATGAAAGTGAGGATTAAATGTACATTTTGAATTCAGAAGTACATTTGTTTCTAAACGCTTCAATAAAAATTCAGTGTAAATAAAAGATCATAGGAAATAATGACAAAGAAAAAAAGAAATTGCATTAAACTGAGTCTATCAAACAATGCAAATCAAAAATGACTTTCCAAGGGAAACAATGCAAAATGTCAGCTAGTGCTAAAGTGTGATTTATTCAGCTGAGTGGCAGAAGAGGTGATGCTTGCATTGATGAGATGTGAGTTCTGTACCGTATAGTACTGTAAATAAATCATTCTTTCAGGCTGCAAAATAAATCTCACATGACTTCATAATTTGTTGCTATAAAAATACATGCCACTCCAAGGGAACATTATCTCCCACCAAAATGAACCCCCTTAAGAAGTAAAACACCTGACAAGATACTGCTGTTATCACAGAGCTGTGTAAGCACAATGCAGTTATACACTTTAGTTATACATTTGGCAGGTACAAAGGCTTGTCTAGTTTAATTAGGCCAGTAAGTAACATGAGCTTTAATATAAGCTCCAGTTCTAAACCAGTCTTCCGTGGGAACTTGCCTATCTTGACATTTATATCTTTTCAGCTTTCTTACTTATGCAACCAAGGCAGTATTACAGTCATGTAAGACAATTTGACAGAGCTAGACAGCATAAAATGACTGGCTGCCCTGCATTTGACCTCATCCAGAAGCTCAGCACACATATAAAGTTCCAAGCTGAAGCAATGTTTAACTGGTAGGAATCAAACTCTAAAGCAAATTCCATCTAGCAGCTACAACAGCAGCAACTGGGTCTGAATTACTGAAAACTTTTTTTTTTCCCCCCCTGAATGACTGTAATAGTTCGTCAGATGTCTAGACAAGGCACAGACCACTTAGTATTGCCTGTGTGTCACACTGAAACTTAGAATGTAAATCACAACCTCACATTTTGCACACAAACGAGCAAGCAAAATACTTTGGGGGGGGGAGCTGGGGAATACTTCGAAGATGCCAAGAGTCTCAGAACCTACTACTAGGAAAAGCAAAGACACAGGGGATGCCTAACTGCTCTTACTTTCAACACCTTCATAGATTGCAAAGACAAAAGATGTGAGCTTTGCAACAGAATCCTCATTACATCATCTTATAACTTCGAAGCTTTCTACGCATTAAAAATAAAGATATAAAGTTAACTTATACAACATAACTGTATCTCCTCCATCATTTCCCTTCATAGAAAAGGATAGATAGGCAAATTCTGTCTGATCTGCACTGAGAAATTACATTGCTTAGAGCCTAGGAACTGAGATTTCACTTGAGAACATCCAGTGTGCCAACAGTCTCAAGCTGACTTAGCTAGTCAAGGATTCCAGCAATTCAGATGACTGTTTCCTGTCACCAAAAAGAAACTCCACCAATCATGAAAACTTGGGTGCTGTTGTTTTTTGTTTCTTTCTTTGTTTTTAGATACAGACCACAGTTCTCTTCGAAATAAATTCTCTTCTTTAAAAAAGAGAATATAATTTGTCCTGCAATTTTGGAACACATCTTGGGACTTTTTCTTCCATTTGAATTTCATCAAAGTCTCTATGGAGAAGTCTTATTCATGAGCTGTGTTACCATGCACAGGCTGATTGCCATCATTTACTTCCCAGCTACAGCAAAAACAGAACACCAGTGAATCTTTCTACTCCTCCTATTCGTCTGAGTATTTCCAAGCTATAGCTTAAGCACACAGGACTTAATCACCTGCAGACCCCAGTGCAGTCAGATTTGGATTTTAAGGTTCACCAGAAGCAATAAATGTTAAGGTCAGGCTCAAGGTTCTGTTCAGCAAACGTAAGCTGTGCTCAAATTGGTCAAATACAGATTTCTTCATCGTTTCCTAAATGTATCACCAGAAATCAACAGGTTGTTCAGAACAAGTGCTGATGCACATCTCCATCTGTAGTTTCCCCTTTTCTTTCTTTCAAACATGCTTTGAAGTCTCTGCACGTAACCTCCTCAGAATGGTGGAAATGCAGGACGAGTTGGTTTGGGTTAGGTGCACTTAATATCAGTGGTACCTCTCAATTTGCCTAAATGCTCCTTTCCCCCCCCAGACAGCTTTTTCTGCATGATACTTAACAGAAGGTTTCCTTTTAGTCTCTCATCCAGCTGGACTTCTCATGACCTGAGATATGTACTCCATCTTCTGGAATGTGCTTCAGAAATGAAAACACTTCCCAGGGACAGCTTTCATTAGCAATAACTTTCAGCATAATTACAGTTCTATCCTTATGCCTGCACTTCCATGCAGATTTTCCTTTCTCAGTCGGCAGCATCAATTAAAAAAAACCAACGTGTGTATTGTAAAAGTTGTCTTTTTTTGGTCAAAATCACTGGCTTCTTCTGAACTCGAATCTTTTCTTCTTGTAATCTCCACTGGATTTCATGATCTCACTATACAAGGACATGTCTTGTGCTCTAGTATATTTCACTAACACACTTTATCTTCCCTGCTGTTGGATATTTTTCTCCAGCCACCTTCAAGCTCCTGGCAACCACCATATCTTCAGATTCTGAGCACTGCTGCAAGGCAAAAGAGTTCTGCCCAGCCTGTAGTCTTGCAGATGCAGCTGTTGAGTTAATCATCTTTAGTCTGCTAGCAGAAAGTTTCAGGCCTCTTGCACACTGCATCCTAAACCACGCTGCATTTGTAACAGCGCTGTTTAAGCACACTTTAGCCTGGTCAGAATTACTATTTAATACCTCTCCAGGAAACACAGTTTAATAAGAGTTTTCACACAACTGAGCTTAAAAGGAAGTAATACATAATTTATAAAACATACTTTTTACATTAAACTTTTAAAAGCATTTCCAGAGAATAGTCAGAGCCTTAAATTAGCAGTATTTACTTTAGCACCATTATAATGAAGTGTCCATCACCATGTCCAAAATAAGCACCTATCTTTGGAATTTGGCAACTACTCTGAGGTGAAATCTTAGACATCATATTTCAGCATGAACAGAATCTGCAATTAAGTATTTCAACTTTTTAACAAAGATACACACATTTTATAGCAAAAAGCTTTCATAGAACCCTGTAAATTAAAGTGATTTTTCCCTACAAAAATTTAATCAAGCAATGATATTTGCTTGTTAAAGGCTGCTGATTCCTTACTCCATTTTAAAACCGTGCCCCTTTCATTTTCCTGTAGGTCCAATGAGGACCAGCACAACCAGATGATACCAAGAGCAACATCCAACTGCAGACAGAGAATACCTGCAATGTTTAAATTCTAGTATCTCAAGACACACCGTGCAAACAAACACATTCACTTCTATTATCCAGGGTAAGAGGAATTTGTATATATGGAAGAATGGAAAAGCCCATAGTATACTGCTCCATGATGCACCATACTGTTTCCACTAGCAATCAGCATGGGTCTAGCAGGGAGCTGTGAATTCCAGGTATGAAGGCTCTTCAGACCCAGGTACATCTGCACCACACTCCACAGTGCTCCAGGAAAGGGATAATGAGATAGGCACAACATTGGAAACAAGGGGGAGGCACTCATATAAATATACTTTGATTACAAACACCTTTTGAAACTAGGGACTTTGGAGCTTTTATGGAGAGGCAATGGATCCATATCAAGGAAATCCAGCACGCTATGGAAAGGGCTCAGGAACACAGTTAGATCCAAGCTGCCTCTTGGCAAAACAGAGATCACTAAGAAAGGTCTAGATAACACATCTTGAGACCAAGAGTTTGTTAACTTCAAGACAGGTAAAAGTGATCTAGTTCCCCACGCAAACTGATCCTGGTATTGATGCACTGTAAATGCACAGCGCTGCATATTAGGTAACAAATTCCTCAGAAAGTTCTTTTTGCATCAGATTTAGATATCTGCTGCCTATGACACAAAATAACTCAATCACAAGTAATCAGCAACTTACTACAGAGATATCGTTCACTTCAGCAGAAAAAGAGAAGACCTTATGCACTGAAAGTTCAACAGGATTTAGAGCAAAGAAAAGGACTGGGTAATTGACAGAGGACAGCACGTTATTCTTCAGCCTCTGGCATGGTAAGCCTAAGCCCTCCTGGCTCTTCTGCCCCAAAAAATGTTCTACTACTCCTTAGTACATCCTATGGCTAAGCCCTTAAATTCTTCCACCAGAGTAAACACACATCAGTATACACTTATCACTCATACAGCTAAAACAATGATTTGATAACCTTAAACCGTAGCGATTCTTATCACCTCTGTTTTTGCTTCCTATTTCTGGGAACATGCAAAAGTCACAACAAAGGATGTCTGGTTATAAGGCTTGGATAGAAAAGTAAGACAGAATGGAGCATAGGAACTGCTAACATTTCTCTCATTTCCAGGTTGTCTTTAATACTGACAGATCTTCCACAGTCATAGCAAAATTGTTATTCATTGACAGTCATAATTTAGACTCCTCTATTGCATCTACATATTTAAGAAACTAAAAGGCATAAGGATAATTTATGCTGACTTCAACACAATCTGTAGAAATTCACCCAGAAGTTCCTGTAGACAAGGCCAGAAATCCACAGAGAACTGAAGCATACCTTCTGGAAAGACCAAAACCAAAGCAATCCATGCCTTTGTGATCTGTCTGTATGCCCAACTGTCTTTACTGTTAAAAACGCATGTCTAATTTCAACTCCTACCCAGCTTCCAATTCCAGTTATCAGATTTTATAAGGCCTTTGCCAGATTCTCATCTAGCTGCACAGGTGTGCAGTCAGCATCTTCCCAGTCCACCTAGTATGCTCAGGACAAGCAAGCCAGAGACTCAACTCTAGTTTCCAGCAGTAGTTATGGGAGGAAGCACTATGCAATGACATTAGTACTGAAAGATAAATGAGCTGGGTCTGGGAACTAGCAGACAGCAACGAGAGGCTCACTGCCAAGCCAGGCATCTCTCAGGAGGTCGACATAACTCATGCCAGGCTTCCTGCTTCTCTGGCACTCCAGGAAATATCAGTGATCAGGAATACAATAAACAGGAGAAGCAAACAGGAGTGAGGCAGTTACGTGGCAGTTGGTACATAGATGAGACAGATGCTACTCATGGAAAATGACCTACAAATGAAGATATTCCAAGACATGATTCCTCACATCTGCTGCTGCAGCCACCTCTGGTACTTCAGCAAACCCTGCTCAGTTACAAATTCCTGAAAAGCTGCTGCAGCCCAGGTCACAGGCTGCCAAAAGCCAGGTTGAGGAGCTAAGGAAGTGAGTTCTGATCAAGTTTCTGCAGGACCAGAGGACAGAGCAAACAGGCACAAGGGATGAACAGGTATTTAGAAAGGCTGCAGAGGCAGAAGCTTAAGACTTGTGAATGCAAGAAGGAAGACATGACTGAGGCAAGATCGGATTACCAAGTAAAGGTGAACTCCCAGGAGGGTGGAAGCTGACTGACTTCTGGAAGGAGGAAGAACGCTTCATCTCCACGCTGTTCACTTAGTGATTAGGATCAGGGTCCTGACAGCAGAGGAGGATGAACAAATTCTATCAGAAGACTGCAGGCAGGACACCTCACATCATCAGAGAAAGACCAGGAATAGAAAAAACAGGTTAGCTGGAGGAATTCAGCTCTACAGAGTTGATGAGATTCATTCCATAGTCCTGAAAGGGCTGTAACATCTATGTATATCACCTATCAATATACCAGCAAACCTGCAGACAGTGTTACTTTTGCAAGGATGAGGTTGGGTGAAGAAGTTGATAGATCTAACAGGCAGCACTATTTCAAGAGACTTGAATAAAAGGCATTAGAGAACAAAGGCTGTAGGCCATGACAGCTAATCAGTATAGAAACTAGGCTAAAGGCAATTCCAAAGACTCAGAAGGAACACTGCAAGGTATTCTATCCACCTGATTTATGTAGAATCTGCTTCTTTTCATTTTGAAAAGTATCCTTCTGTTTTTGGTTTTCCTCATTCCTACTGTCCGCATTAGTTTCAGACCCTAAAGCTCCAGATGATGCTAACACTGGAACACTTGGCTGCACTGTGAAAATAGATGAGAAAAAAAATAAATCAGACAGATCCTGCGAAATATATGAAGCAGTTACAACACTTCATTGGCTGCTATTTTTGTTTGTGTTTTGGCTACACGGGAGCCCAGCGCTCAATTTTCCTGAAGTATTTCACCTCCTACAGTGTGCTCTTACAAAATCTAGGATCACATGAGACCTAGTCCTAACTGTTAAATTCAGCAGAAAAATCAATAGCTGAAAAAAAGGAGGAAGGGGGAGGGGGGAAATAAGCTTACCTTTATCTGAACATCTTTCTGAAGAAATGGTAGAAGGTCTCCTTCTGAGTAAGGTGAGGCGCACAATCTGCCCCGTGTTACGCAATGCCTCTACCACTTCTTGGTTGGTAAAATCCTGTATGTTAACTCCATCAACCTAAATCACATCATACAGCAGCAGACACATTACATCCTTACACTGTACCATCCATTTTAAGCAACGTCCACGCTATTTCGTGTGGATGTTATAAAGTTATTTACCCAAGACAGTTGTATTTGCAAAACAATCTCATGGAATCAGTTACATTTCACTAATCAGATAAAATTTTCGAAATGCATTTTAAAAGGAAACACAGCAGTAATTTCTTCTGTGTTCATGGGCCAACAGTAAAACAGGAAATTACTATTCTAAGTGTGCACTGATTTCCCCCTATGATCTTTATTTGTAATTTGCAAAGAACAATTTGAAAAGCATCACGGATGAAGCAAGACTAGTCAAGCTAGATAACTTTTCAGTTAATAATCTCTGCTAACATAATGCACACAACCCTATACACATAACTGTATAATCAACTTCGAACAGCTTTATATAAAAATGAATTCAGATGCTTCAATTTACAGTTAAAATACCGTAGACTCTCATTGTTAGATCACACATCAATAGGGGCTTCACCTGCAAACTGCAGATAGAAGCTGAAATTGATATCAAGTTTCACTCTCATAAAGGAGAAGCTGACTTGGGAAGCTCCTGGTACAGCACACAAGTATTTTTAAATCATATCTTCATAAATGTTACTTCTGAAAATAAAAAGATTGCGTGATTTATTCCCGCTTGTACTGCGAGAGCAAAATTGGCCATTATTCAAATCAGTCCCATTCAAAGGTTTTAAGCTTTCTACAAATAAAGCCTGGGCTTTTTCATATAAATTGCAACTATTAATATTTTGATTGTATTCACAGTATTCTACACACTAATTAAGATCATAAAGTGTGCCACATCTTGCAAAATCTTAACTACCCTCAAATCCCATTGAATTCAATAGTAGCTAATGCTTCTCATCTTTACTTTAGGCCAAAAGCCAAGATTCTCTACTCAAACATTTTAATCCAAATGCCTGCCTCTTTGACAGTTAACTACTATTTAATACTTATTTGAACAACAACAAAAAATACTTTAACCATAGAAAACCAAAGCTCATTTCTGTAAAAATTCAAACAGAACATTTTAAGATGTTTCATCGGTTCTACCTAAACAAGTTCTTCCACTGCAACACAGAGAATCACAGAATCATTAGAAAGTCTTTAGTTAGCTGTTCTTTCAGTGCAGAGAAGTGTCACAAACTATCAGTTTAAAATACATAAGCAGAATATTTTACTTACAGCAACAATTTTGTCATGAACATGAATTTGGCCGTTGTGGTCAGCAGCACTACCAGGTATTATGTTTTTCACAAAAATCCCTGAAGGTTCTGCTGGCAGTGGGAAGGGAGGAAGGGAAACAAGTCATTAAGCTAACCTAATTTATTTTCTTAATAAGCTTTTTTAATTACAGCATTTCTCACACACTTGTCCACACAGTTACGATTCTGCAAACAAACAACTTTTGCACATTAGCGCTTTACACAGCTTGACGCAGAGTAACTGAGGATGTCTGAATGAAATAACCACGAGCAGTACACAACCTAAACACTGACTTTGATAATTCCTCTCTGAAGCGGCTCACAGAAGGCCACCTCCTCCGTGGATTCATTCATTTCACAGGTCTTAAACCACAATCACTTAAATCCATGCTGCATTTGATTTCAACAGGACTACCCATGCTAAAAGTAAAGTATGTGCTTCAGTACTTTGATCAAGACTTCAATCATCCTCTTCTAGCTAAAGAATTCAGTCCTTTAAATCTTAATGAAAAAGGATTAAAAAAAAAAAAAGAGAAACACGGTAATCAGAAAAGCTGTCCTTTGTCATGTTTGAAGTTTGATTATTAATTTTTAACTTCTAATTAGATGTAGGAAATTAAAAAATAAAACAGAACAAAAAACAACTAACAAAACAATATAATCATCAGTTGAAATAGTAACTTCTCCCTTCCACCGCATCCACACAGCCCCCATAGAAAAAAATGGTGATCTTTAACCATACTGACACTTCATCCATCCTTTGTCAACACTGAACTTCCTCTGACACGTACCTAACATGACTACTCCATGCTCAGTGATCTCCCCTGCTGGTACTACAAACCTACCTTTCCTCTTTGCCTCCCTGACCCACTTCCCAGCACCCACCAAAGCACCCTGGGATCCCTCAACAGCAAGCCCACAGTAAGTCCTGGCAATGGAGGAAGCAGTGATGCAATCCTAGTTGCATCACATTCCCAGCATAGTTTATCATGTCTTTTGATAAGATCCTATTGCTCATGAAACCAATAGTTTAAATTAGAGCTATTAACAGGTCTTCCAGTGGTCTTAGAAAAATATCCTAGCACAGGTATTTTTACTTGTTCCCTAAGGTTAGATACAGAAACACTGACCAGAGTCATAAATCACCTTGTGAAGGTGGCATACACATCACACTTATTTGAGAATCTCTATATCTCCTGCCCGGCAGAGAAATGAACTATTTAATCAGATCAACCATTTCCATTCTAAAACCTACAATTCATTAAATAAACAAAAGTGCATATTGAGCTATTTTGGACGTACTGATGACATAATTCAAAAAACAGATGCAACCTGGGGACATGGGATACTCAATTTTTTTAAACTTAAAATGTTCCATCTGAAACATGGCAGGTACCACAGGGTAGAGTAAGGAACAGGGCATAGGCAGGACCGTGTGTTAATGTTTCTATATGCAGGACCTGTCCATCACTGTTTAACATCTTACACAAGGGTAAGAAACTCACAGACCAGCAGTCAAGTGAGAACCATTTAATAAGATAATCACAGCTTCTGAAAAAAATATCTTTGACTCAGTTTCACTTTGTAGCAAGTTCTTCAAACATCATTTTTATAGATTTTGTAGATTATACTGTTTCAAAGAAATGCTCTCCATTTCATGTGTAGTGAATAAAAAGTACTTGAAAAGCTCCTGATGTGGACTTGACTAAATCCCATAGAACTCACCTACATCGCATGCACCAGCATATCCAACAATTGTTATCCCCAGGCTTTGCCCATTCTTTTTTATAAGTTCAACATCATGGGTCTCAAAAAGAATGGTATTATCCTATAAATAAAACATAAGACAGTTTAGGAAAAAAAAGAAGTCAATTTCTCAGTACCATTACTGTATTGCAGGCTAAGATCTTCATAAGCAACCAGCGATATTGATTTTCCTATTTTAGGAGGTATCACACTTGCAAATGTGATATGTCCAGAATTTTCTGAAAGCAAGGTGCCACCCAAAGTCAGTAACTGCTCTCAAAATTCTTTGCTACTATTTCTCCACATACCTGTCAGATATATAATATACATATCTCATTGAAAACAAAAGTTGTCATTAGACTGCTCAGGGGCCCTTGGATTCCACTGGCATTCAGTAACAACAGAATTCCCAAATCAATCCCAAAAGACAACGGAAATCTTAAACACCTCTGCCTTTCCTGATAAGAAGTGTCAAGAATCCACTTGCACAAGCTGTTTCTGCTGGACAGTTAAGAAGTCAGAAAACTGGTATAAATACACAGGCTTATCGCATCACACATTCCTGTCAGAGAACAGTGATGCTAAAGAAGTGAAGAGCAGCAGAAAAGGGACCTCAAAGCAGAGGGGTTCAATGCCCTGAAACAAAGGAAATCACACACACACACTTCTATCATAGAAGCAGTTGCCTACTTAAATGCAACTATGTGCAGCCATGTAGGTGACTGAGCTTATTCCCTGTTTTTATGCTACACTCCAAACCACAAAACTGTATCAAAAGTCAAGCTTGCACACATCAGCTTAACAAATTGGCATGATCTTGGTCTGATTTGAAGACCACCAAACTGCAAATAGCACTGGAAACCTCTAAATAGCCAAAGGCAATAAGAATCAAAACACTCACTGTTTGCATCACTAAAAGCTATTTTTAAGACCTGGACAGGATTAGTCCATAAATGCCTTATTGTTGAAGCAATTAGAAGACCTGTCATACTGACAATGCTCAAAAAGAGAAGCACGTAACGTGATCTGTTCCCTGAACCCAGCAATTACAAAAAAAAAATCATAAAAGGTACTAGCTATGATTACAATGTGATCCAATCCTACAACAGAGAAGTGTATCAAAAAGGTTACTACAAAATTGGTCTTTCCATATCCCACTGTATGACTACTCTTCTCTGACAAGCAAAAATCAGAACTGCAAGGTGGAATTCTGAGGCTACGCAAAGACACCAGTGATACCAAAAGAGAAAAATAATGGAGCACATAGATCTGGCATTGAAAGGGATAAATTAAAACACACAAAACTGTTCTCAGTAATCAGATACAGCCCAATGGGATCAAATGTAAGGAGTGATGAAGTCAAGAGAGACAGTAACATTGCCAACAGCAAAAAAATGGACCTGGAAAACAGAAATCCTTAAGGGAACAAACAAAATAAATTTAATCAAATGTCTGCCAAACATTAGCTTCAGGAAGACCTATATTTATAGCAAGCCAAAGTTACAGTTGTACCTATTTCACTTTTCACTGACGTTAATAAACTGCTATCTTCTTTCTTATCACACACATCTCCATTAGCCAGCTCATCAGCTCTCCAGTCCTCTTCCTCCATAAGACACTGATGGGATGACAGTAAGTTCTGGTGCTCAGTCTTGTGTCTTTAGGAGAGGGTACCAGAACAGCAAGTGAGACTGCAGCAGCACCAGAAACGGAAGTATGGCCTTTAGAGTCCTGCTATTTTTCCACAGTCAAAGTCCTTTGTGGTCACGTCAGAAATTTTCCCTAAGTAATACTATGGGTAAAACATGAAACATCAAAGTGCAATCTACAAAAAATCAAATACAGCGTTGTAAATACAATCAGCTGTAGTAGGCTGAAGGCAATTCTAGCAGTATCTTTGGAGCACAGAAAATAACAGCAGTTTTCTTGTACCCATGCACAGTCATACATGGTTTCAGTTACTTTCTACTGCAAGCGCTTCAAAGAGAAAAAAGCATTTCAAAATTTAATACACTGCAGAAGAAATAACATCACACATTAAAAAGTCTTTCTTATGGCTTATAAAAAAGAAAAGGAAAATCTTTTCTATCCCAAAGCTCGCAGATAGCGAAAGTACTCAGAAACAAAGGAGAAATGAGATGATAGGAGAAAGTTTGAATGTGAATCAAACTGAAAGGTGGATCATGAAAAACTCTGGAAAATGAATACATTCAGATGAGCCACATTTTTGACTTCTGCAAATCTGTCATCCCCTGAGAAAAAGTGGTTTCTTGAATGTGAAGGTTTTATTTAGAATGAAAAAATAATAGATGGCATTGTAACAGTTTTGTGGGTTTTTTTCCCCCTCTGAAATACACAGCAGTAACAAGGACACTGGAAAGGCAATCAGAAGGAAGAACATTTTAGAAAGGTTGCATCATTGACAATGATAACAATCAATTAGTGGCACAGAGGCCTTTCTTTGCAGCAAGGAACACAGAAAGAAACTATTTTGTACTGGAACAAAACTTGGGCCATGTTTTTTTGTAGCACAGGCCATGGAAAATATGATACAGACAGAAAATAAGTGCTTCATAGCTACTCTGATTATGAACTTTTGTCATTATTTTCTTCAAAAAAGAGTATTTGATGAGAGGCCTGCATTTAAGACTCCAGCTTCAAGGTATGTAGATTATCCATTTCATCTCTCTGCAATTCCAAATTCCTACTACACTTCCAATAAGAGTAGCTTGAAAGGAACCAACTACTTCACTGACAGCTGTAGCCTCAGCAGCCTACCAAAGAGATGCAAGGTATGCACTTCTATGCAGAGCCAACGTCCGCCTTCACAGTGACTGCCCAGTAAGCAAGAAGGTGAACTTCTAACAACACAACTGCTAGTGTGACCTTTAAAGATGGTGCTTTAAAAAAATTCACTCACTTCACTCACATTCAGAAAACTAGACAAGGGAGAAAAGGCTACTGAGATTCTACACCTAAATCTAAACAGCGCAGGAGTAGCAGATGGTGCACAAGCACAGCTTTGTTTATGTTTCAAGACCTACTGTACACTTAGTGTAGCATTTGTTGATTTTAATTACTCAAAACTGAAAAGAATGACTTCAAAAACAAGAGACTTTGATATGACCATGTTAAGATTCGCTAAAACAAGTTTCAAAATTTTTAGATATATTTCCTATCACAGACAGGACTGCAGACTATGAAAACATTACACTTATGTTTCATAAAAAGATGACAGTGCTGAATAATTCTGGTTTGGCCATGACACTCTGGCTTTCAGACTAGGGAAATTCACATTCAGGTTTTAAATCCCCTTACAAATGATTGATTAGCAAAAATGTAATTTGCGAAAAAGCAGAACTAGAAGCACCATTTATTGATGATATTCATGGTCTTGATAATTAAGCCAGCCACTTTGAAATAAATTCCATACAGCTGGTCACTCTGATCCCAAAATTAGGGGCATTAATAACATAAAAAATGAGAAAATTACAGATGATTGAGCTAAAGTAACGATCACTTAAATAACCGGAAACTCAGGAGAAGCATTCTAGGCATCAAGAACTCTTGCTGTTCCCCTCCTGTCTGGTCCCAGGCCACAAACATACTTAAATCATCATAAGCAGACATCAGATACTTACATTTCCATTCTGAAATGAAGGCAGTGTACTGACTGGCCAGCTCACGGGAGCTGGTGGACTCTCCACAACTTCACACTTTGGGTCCCTGGCAACAACCATCCTAACAGAGTTGCCACAGTTCCTCAGCACTTGGGCAACTTGTTCACTGGTCATTCCCTGCACGTTGGTCCCTCCAATCTGTAAGATGTGATCTCCTGTCCGGAGCCTCCCATCCTTCAAACATAAATAACGTTGCAAAAAAATGTTTTCGGGATGTAAAAACTGAAACTATGTACTGTGAGAAAATACAATAAAATTGAGCATCATTGCAACATATTAAGTAATTCAAGGAGGTTTTCAAAGTAAGTGCTGTTCTCCCCACAGCAGTAAACCGTGCCAAATCAGCCTTTTCAAAACTAAGATATACACAGGTTAAACACCCCTCTTCCTAAGGAAATGGTTACTTTTCTTATTTAGGAAAAAAAGGGAAACAACACTTTACAATCATAAAGTGGCTTGGGTTGGAAGGGACCTCAAAGATCATAAAGTTCCAACCCCAGAAAACATAATCTTATAGGCTCTTACGTACTGCAGTTTCACAGAACAAAC
Source organism: Odontophorus gujanensis (assembly GCA_013399175.1). Taxonomy (NCBI): domain Eukaryota; kingdom Metazoa; phylum Chordata; class Aves; order Galliformes; family Odontophoridae; genus Odontophorus; species Odontophorus gujanensis. Next base: position 48,921 of record VXAB01004543.1, on the reverse strand, counting down.
AGCATAGAACAGGAGTTAGAATTTAGAGTTGCTAATAATGCTTCTATATTAACTTGGCAATTCTTTTCTCACACGACTAGCTCCAATCCGAGCAAGCAACTCTGCTGAAGGCAACAGGACTCTGCACACACACACAAGCCATTTTTTACATGATAATTATAATTCATGGTCTACATCATCACTCCTAGTAGAAGCAAGCATTCACAGCACCAAATGCTCAGCTGGTATTGATCAGCACAGCCCTCCCATCTTAGGTGCACTGATTTATACAGTAATCATAGTGGAGTTATTTCCAGGACTAACTCAAACTCATTTACAAATTCATCCAATTTTAACATACACATGTGCTCATTATTTCATGTGTTCTTAATGATGTCTCATTCAGCTGAGAATGATGTGGTGAGTTCTCAACTTACATGCTTCATTTGTAGCCAAGACACTTTATTCCTTACAGCAAAACAGGTGCTACACAATAATTAAGAACTACCCATTTATACATGACAGGTTTAGAGGAAGGCAGTCAAATACGAGTCAACATTTTCCATTAAAGCTCCCTGAATCTCCAGTTTTCATTTCCATCCTGCACTAGAGGAAGTAATTTAATAGAACATACATTCTTTTGTATGTTACTGGGTCTTGACTGCGTGGGCTTCAGTTTTCAGACGCAGCAACTTTTCATGACCGAATTCACATTAAAAATCCAAACCTTGCACGTGTTCTACTCCTAAAATATAGCAGCACTCAGTGCTGGATCTTTACAGACTGGTAATCAAAAGTTGAAAATCAAACCTATTCATCTTTAACGGATATCAGAAACTTCAGAAAGTCTTGCAGAAAATATCAGAAGTACCAAAAATATTAGAAGGTTAGACAACTTTCCAGAGTTCCTGCATGTTCGACAATGTTCAAGCCAAAGCACATCTGAGAAGCAACTTAATTTGTATCAGGTGCTGACTTTTTCCTCAGTCATATCTTCAACATATTAATTTATAAAGTATATGTTGGCACTCAGACTCTGATGCTATCAGTTTCATTTTCTTTAAGTATACTAGTTTACTTTAAGACTGTCAAAAGCAGTTAATTATACTTTACAATCAAATAAGAAGTGACATAATATAACAAATTACCCGATCTGCTAATCCTCCAGGAACAATTGTTCTTACAACTACACCACTCAGCTTTCCTCCTACAATTCCAAACCCTAATCCAGAGCCATCGTTAATCAGCTCAACGTTTTCAATGTGGCCCCAACGAATCTGCAATTAATAAAAAGAGAAGACTTTAATTTCAGTCCATCTTTAATGTTTCTCAATTTCACCTGTACCAGAAACAACAAGAATCAAAGCACTTCTCTCTTCCCCACATATTGGAAACCTCTTGGATTTTCTTCTGTCGCTTCATTTCCTTATAAATATGCAGTGGGATTTCTCCTCTCTTCTTAAACATACATTTTGTCCTTTAATTCGAAACAGGATACTAGGAAAAAGCTTGGCTAAGAAAAAGTAATTTTAAGATTTTCTTGCCAAAATGAAATCTATCCTTCTAGTTTTTCAGAAATCAAGAATACTGCAAACAGAAAAACAGTCCAGAAGCTTGAACTGGCCTACTTTTCACTCAGCATTGCCCAAATTCTTCTGTTATGTCACTTACACACTCTAAACAACACCAGTACATGCTGAATTAATAGCACAGTGTAAATTCTGCCATACTGAATTGGAAGCATGTTTCTAAGCTACGCTGTACGATGACCTTATGTTCTACAAGACAATCCGAAAATAACAAAGCTGTTAAGTAACCCAAACCCAGGCAATGTTTCTGTCAGATTAATATCTCATAGAAACCAAAATGGAGCAAAGTAGGCAGATTTAAGTCTTCTGTGAATAAAGGATTTATTAGCACACTGAAAATCTTTGCCAAAGCCAGTTAAATATCATAAAAGGAGTTTAAAGACCCCCTGTAGAGATATATATTTGTATTTTATTTTGTTAGTCTGTTCAGTGCAGATCTTTCAATGAAAAAGCAGTTAAAGTTTAATTCTTTTAAATTTTCAGTGCAATAAACAATATTGATTATCCACTAAAACCTTCAGATTTCACTACCTCTGTAATAATCATAAGGGAAATAATTACTGAGAATAAGGAAAAACACTGCTCTTAACCAGATTTTCATCAAAACCTACTAGCATAATAAATTAAGATTCCAATATTGCAAACCCCGGATTTAGGTGTGCAGTTCAACCAAATTCAATGAAGCCACCTGGACCATATGGCTTGAACACAGATGCAAGCTCAGCCTTAGCTGATTATATCTGAGTGACAATCACTCCTTGTTAAGGAAAACAAAAAGGTTCACATTGAATGAAATCTGTAGATTAGAAAGGAAGATAAAAAAAATGAATGGATAGGTTCTTTAACAGATTAAAAAAAAAAAACGCACAAAGGCAAGCATTTTGGTTTTGAGCAATTTAAGTTTACATTGGTTCTGGTATTTTAAGCAGCACTCACTACAGGTTATGTTTACAGTCTTTTAAGATGTAATCAGAGCATCTTTAATTGCTGAGTGCAAGTATTTTTCAGCTGGGTATACTTATAAAACACTTTATCCAGACTATGCTGAACAGACCCTGCTGCTAGGAGTATGCTGATTTACTAAAGCTACTAGCATGTAAAAACCCAGGACCTATTTTATAACAACTTCATGCAGCTTTGCAATGGAAGCATTATACTTATTGCATGATCAGTCTAAATCAAACATCACTGCAGATAAAACATGATTTAAAAAAGAAAAAAAGAGTCCCTATATGTAAAGCTAGCTGATACAAACACTTAAAACTACAAAAAAAGAAGTTTCCAGCATAGTTCAAAATCTGATTTTGACGGTATTAAAACAACTCACAGTCTCAGGTGGATTTGTATCACTCAATGAGGCAGGCGAAGTTCTGCTGTTTCCTTGAACTGGCTCCCTAGCAACAACCAGATGTAAAGATCCTGTGGATTGCTGGAGGAGTGCAATAGCGTGCTGATGAGAAATGTTCTGATCCAATGGGGTGCAATTAATGGCCAGTATGTGGTCATTTTCCTTTAGTCTTTGATCCCTTAACAAAACATTCAAAGAAATTTTAAAACGCAGCGTAGTGACTTCCCATGCAAAGTTTACATAAAAAAATCTACTTATTAGACTGACTTTATCTTACAAAAGACACGCAATACACACTGTACTGAACTGCTCAGCCCAAGTTTGTCCTAACTTTATCACAGTATGCAAGTTTATTCAATTTTTAATTCGACTATTCAAAATTCAGTGAAAACCCCTCATTCTTTCTTGATGATGCTAAACTATAGGAAGAAAAAAAAATGGTGATTATACAACAAACTGGGGACTATTCTTCATTACCTTCAGTAACACATGATACTATCTCTAAGTGTCCGCAACTCAGGCTTCAATTTTGTTTTCTATCACTGTATGATCCTAAAGATGGTGAAGCTATACATTCACTCAAAATATTATATGATCAAAACACAGACATCAAACTTTCTTCAGGCAGACAGCTCAATTTATATTATGCCTTAACATAAATTCTCACAGTTAATTCATCTGAGTGATGAATTTAGATTTGTGACAAGAGAGAAACCATCACTTATCTGCTTTGTTAAATATTCATTCTGAGCACGAGACCAAACTGTTACATAGACAGACACTGCCTTCAAAGCTCTGTAGGAATCCATAAAAAGGCTCCAGGAGATCTCATCTCAGAACCAAAACATGAAACATGCCATGGAGATTTCTGAAACCTCCAAAACAATATAGTTGTACATCTTAACTAATGCATTTTAAAGTTCATTTTTATCATGCTACATTTAAGATGTTTTCCTGAAATGTCTTTCTTCAGGCATTCGCCATATTTTAGACTCTCTCATCAAAGAAAGTGAGCAGCAGGTCATCAAATCCTAAAGTGAGATATTCACCCTCCTTTGACATCCAGATCAGTCCATCTGTCTCCACTTTGAAAGAGCCTAATATGCTTCTCTTGTTAAGTGTTCTCTAGTGTGTTCTCTGTGGGCCCATAGCCATTATCATTCCAACCTCTCCCCACTCTTTTTGTCATCCTGTGTTGGCACTTCCTGACATGTGTTATTTAAAAAGTGACACCAATGACTTGTAATCTAGACACATTTTCTTTAAACATAATTCCAAGCACTGCATTTGTCTCATGCCAACTCTTGTGGTTTTACAGTCACATTTTGTTTTCCAAGGATTGCTCTGTCTTTTGTTTTCGGGTGAAAACTCACAGACAATACAGGAAAACTGCCTGAAGCCTTGATTCTATGATGACATCTGTGCAGGGATCTGCTGGAAGGACTGGACCTTAATTTACACAGGAAACACACAGTAAACCCAACTATAAATAGAGTATTGTCGTAAGTAAAGAAACAAGGGGAAGAAAAATCTTGCAGCAATACAATGAATAAAATCCAGAGACCAGTTTTTATTGGCCTTGTACTCTTTTTGGAGTTGCCTTTGTTTTTGAGTCAGTACTCAAGATTCTCTGAAGTGAGTCACGTTTTCTGGAAATCCCATTTGTGAACAGCCTGGATATTCGAAACTCCTCTGAAAATCTGATCCTCAAAACACAAGTCCGTTCAGCTGAGTGGCCCGAACTCGAGATACCACCACCAAAGTATCCCACCAGACAATCCAAGCAAACATGCTAGCCTGACAGACACCAGTGCAAAAATCAGGTCTTCTCTTTTCAGAGAATTGCTGCAATTTTTCCAATACAACTCTAAAGATCTCACCTGTCAGCTATGCTTCCTGGCTGGACTTCCTTGACAAAGATACCAACTTCTCCCGAGCTGTGATTCTTAAGGGTAACAACACTAAATCCAAGACCTCCAACAGAAGGCTTTTCAATCTTTATTGATTCTATTTGCCTCCCCTAGTAAAATAGAAAAAAAATAATTATCTAATTTTTAATGCAATAAAATGAGCTAGTTCAAAATTTATGCACCAGGAGAATCATTTCCCTCCTAAGCCTAAACAAAGGCAAAATACTAAATATGTTATTCCTATAAAAGCTCCTCCATTTATTATTTTTAATATAACAGAGTATTGGATATGCAAGGACTGAGATTCTGAAACCTCAGGGAATTTAAGAGCTGCTTTCACACTTCATTCACATTATGAGATGAATTCCAAATAGGATGAAAACTATGAACACTATGAACAAAGTGCTGTCTATAGCAATATATTTGGGGTTGCTGGAAATGCTGCATAGTTAAACTAAATTACTTGTCTTTTGGCTCCCTTAGCTTTCAGTGCCGATTTTTAGGTACGCGTTCAAAAGATTGCAGCTTTTAAATAAGGAAATTAATTTCCTTCCCATTCCTGCAACTTCATATTTAATGAAAAAAAAAAACCAAACTCAACAAAAATCCCAAACACTTTGCTTTGGCAACTGCCTGCTCCTCATTTCAAATACATAATTTCTGGGGTTGTTTACTGGGAAGCGTTACTTAGAGAAAGCACTTCTATCACAGCTGTTTTATCCAAAATAATGCACAGTCTTTACTGTTAAATCTTTTATCAGATGAGTTAATGACACGCTAACAAGAAGAGTTATGCTGAAAATATTACAGCTACATTAAGGTAGTCAATTAGCAACAGTTACTTAATATAGAAAGGCACGGCTAACCAATTAAATTAATGGCTCAAAGTAACACAGAACAATGCACTCGTGGTATAAATGCCAATTGCACATGGGCGGATGTCTGCACCTGTACAACTTCCACAAGCATCTGGTACATGCTACATCATGTTAATGAAATCAGCATCTGTCTGGCAAAGTTGAGACATATTAAATGAAGAGTTAAATAAAATATTACATGCCAGCTCTTTTAATCATTTGCACTGTTCATATATCAACAAAGCTGGTGCATTTCCAATTCAAAATGTACTTGATAAAAAAATCTTTCCATCAAAACAAGTTTCTGCAGAAAACATCCATTTTTAATTAAGTGTCACCAAATATCAAAACAAAAAAAAAGTTTTATGGCAACTGAGACTTCATTTCTACATCGGCATGCTTGGTAGAAAATAAAATACAAAAATGGCAAAGAAAATACTTTCCATTGTTGACGTTATCTTTCACAGAAGGAAAAAAAAAGAGCCCTTGGTACATCTGTTACTGGCTTAGGTTGCATCACACTCGAAGATATACAACAAAACAGTATATTTGAACAACCACTTCAAAATCACGCAAGAAAAAGTCTGACATTAAAGGTTGGTTGACTGAAGCTGAGAGCCTTACCTTTGCCATCTGTTGGATGATTGCATTAAACTCGTTAACTCCCAGGTTTGGAATGAAGGTAGATGCACTGGGTTCTGGTACACTGCTCTGTTTACACACATTTCCAGCAGCAACTGATTTGTCAGCAAATACCAGTAGTCCTCTCTTAGTAAAATCAAACTCTACTGACCGGTCAGGTGGCATGTAATTGAGCTGTTAAAAATGAACAGAGATGTAGTAAAACTATTAAAAACAAACACAGATTTCAACATACAGAATTCTGAGTGAAGACTGCCAAAGAAACGTGTTTCTAAATCCATATTCTCATGAATGAAGTCACCTGTATCATTTAGGTAATGTTAATGTGCAAGCTACAGTCAAGCTACCACACCAACTTTAAACTGTTTTACAGAAAGGAATGTTCCCTGAATGATTCAGCTGTGTTTCTACTCATTTTTGTCAGTTCTACCATCCTTCTTCACTGTTTTGTGCCCATCCTCCCCATTACTCCCTGATATTTGGTACTTCTGCACCAAATATTTTAAGAGGAATTCAAATGCAGGTGGAACTGTCAGGCAAATTCAGACAGTCTTCACACAAGAATCCAAAATGTTAAGAGTCACTTAACCACCCAAATGCCTAGCTTAAAGAGCCTACAACTGAACACGCTACCACTCTGGAGTCAACAGTTCAATTTCTCAACCTGGTAAATATATATTAAAAAAAAGCAGAAACACCTGCAATGCAACAAAGTAAAACAAAAAAAAAAATCCACTCCTGAATGAAAGTTCTCAAAGGGGACATGCTTAAGGAAAATTTAAAGAAAACTTAATTTTCTAGACATGTTAAGCCTGAACATGCTGGATATAAAAGCCATTATGCCACAGTTATAATGCATGATCCTAGATTTGGATTTTTGCTCACTTTTAACAGCTTGCAGACGTGTACTCAGGCTTTGGAAGAAGGGAGCAGATGCTGCAACAATGCAAACAAGGGAAGAAGACAAGTATGAATGGCAGAGCCACTATACGCGATCCAGGCAGCAATACTGGCAATATATTTAGCAATGACAGCATGGTGGCATCATTCTCCTGAGACCTACCCCACCATATCTGCAGCTGGACAGGTTCAGTAACAGCAAAGACAGGAATTACTGTTGCTTAGATATGCCAAGTTAGTCCCTGATTTTTAAGCTTCCATGCCTGACTTGGCAAACCGCGTCGTGTCATCGACGTCCTTGTCCACAAGATCTAAGCATCAACTGGCATTATAAACCAATCCACACAAGTCACTTTCACTGCCATACCTAACTGGCTTTAAAGCTAGCTTGGATATGTCTGCATAAGAACTTGGCACATCTCCATGGAGATTTTATACATTTAATTTCCCAAAGCAGGTTAACCATTCTTTACAAGTCAGCAGCAGTTAAGTGACAGTGTCTTTTAAGGAGAGAAGATGCTGCTATTCAGCTGATAAACAGCATTTAGAACTTGAGAAAAACTAAGAATCTGAGCTCCAACTGTGTTCAGAACTTGAAGAATTAGAGCTGATGCCTTTTACAGATGCTTTTCTTAGACCAGTGTGGTTCTCAATGTCTCACTCTTCTACATCCCTATTCAAAGCATGTTGCCCCATGACTAGAGCATTAAGACCGCATCTAATCTCAGTAGTGACTTGGCAGATACCAGCTTGACAAGAGTAAGGGTAACATTCAGTCATACCAGGTTACAGTTTATTAACAACTGTCCTCATTAACACGTGCCTACGCAGACTGTTCAGTTCCAAGTTCAGTATAGTTACCATCACACCAACAATTGTAATTCTATACTCACTTGATCTTTCAGCTGCTTGATGGATTGCTGCAGGGTCAGTATTTGGTTAAACAAAGGGCTCCTGAGCGTGTTACGCAGAACAGACAGGTTCTCGTTATGTTGGACATCTCTTTTCTCACGCAGCTTTGCTTGCAGACGGTCAATGATCTGCAGCACCTGCTGCTTATCTGCACCACAAAGTACTTACATGTTAGGAACAGAGCATCATTTCTCACCACTTAACAGGGTATTCACTCTGAGACAACATACCTGCAGCAGGGTTTTCAGGCATGCTGAAGGGTGTCTTTGGAATTGCTCAGAATAATCTAGATGAGATAAAACAACAACAAACAAATTATATCTTTGAGCAGAATGCTTTAAGGTAGAACATCAATAAATGCAGTAATAAAACATTAAGTTCATTATAACAAAATTAATTAAAAAACACCACTGTTCCCCTGTCAGTATAGCCAGCTGCACAGCAGCCCAGCACACTCAAAAATTTCACCTTGTTTTGTGTGCTGCTTCTTTTACATTGGAAAAGGAAGATGAACAACTCTTTAAAAGATGAGGAATAAACATGTTATAAATGAAAAACAACAACAACAAAAAAAACAAGACTAAGGAAACTGAAGCAGCTACGTTCAACTAAATTTGGAACGAGAACATTAAAGTTGTGATGTCTTCAAATGCACACACAGCTAAAATCCTCATATTATTTAATAGGTACTTCCCTCCCACTTGTTTTAATTATTTGTTGACAGTGTTCTCATCATAACAGCTCAGTCCTACCACAGATGGGCAATATAGGTGAAACCTTGAAATAAAACAATTCCTTAAGAAGTTCCTATAAAAGGATGAGGTCCCCTGCACCCACAAGACAGTATAGCATTAAGGCCCCAATTGGCCAACTCAGTCCAACATCTTAATCACAGCTCTAGGGCCAAGTAGGTGAGAAAAAACTATTTCCTCCTCCTTCATGTGCTTGCCTCTCTCTTTCCTCTGTATGAGACAAGCTTTGAAGGAACACGGCATCATGTCCCACCCTCTCTGCAATGTGAAAGAGAACAGGTCTCCAGCAGAGGTCGAGGCCTAGGTAGTAGAATGAAAACAAGGCTTGCAAATAGCAGTGATGATAAATTTGTACTTTCACTTACAAGTTATTATGTTGATGTGGAGCCTGTCACTTTGAAATCTATCTAGGTAGTTATACCAAAATGTAACATGAAAAACAAGATTTCTTCACTTAGTACAAGCTCTTCTGAAAGAAGTCAACCATTTAATAGCATAATTATTACAGTACATAATTTCAGCTCTGCCCTGTAGATAACAGCGTAGCTTCAGAATAATATAAATTTGGAATTACTTGTGGGGAAAAAAAAATTTTACATAAAAAAAATAAAAATAAAAAAGACCTACGTTGACTTTGTTAATCTTTCAGTCCAAGTGCAAGAATGGTTGTATGCATACCACAGGGCCCTCTCCAGCAGAGCCTCTGACCCTTTCAGCTCTTCCTCTGATGCTATCCACACCCCAACTGAAAATGTCTGAGGTTCCAGGAGGACACTGCAATGCATAAGAGAATATTAATTAAGCAGATGAAAAAGAAAGAAAAAGGAAAAAAAAATCAGTGGTATGTTACAAACCACAATTTCAGACTTATGTACGCTTCACTGTATCTAAGCAATGTTGGCTTCTACAGGAATTTCTGCAGAACTCAGTGGATTTCATGGTTTCCATCCAGGGCCAAGTAAAATGAGTCCCTTTGCAAGACTATTAACAGCTTTAGGAGGTCATTTTAAATCAAATTCATAGCAGGGGTTGAGGAGGCATACAACTCCTGAAAGATTTCCAGGAATGCAGCTGAGTGGATGTAAGTTCTGCAGCTTTATTTCCTTTTCCATTCGAAACAAAGCACTTCTAATAGTACAGCAGCAGCCCTCGATTCTGTGCTGAGATCTGATTCTGAAGCTCAGATGAAAACACCGTTCCTTATATACTCTTGAGTCTCATGTAAACTGAAAAGATGAACACCTCCTTAGCTAAAATTACTGTGTGAATCTTAACAAAGCAGGAATATGGAGATTTCTTTTTTTCCCCCCTTTCTTCTCAATGTAACTTCCCCGTTTTCCCACCTCACTTCAGCAGCTAAAACAAAAAAAGCAAAAAGCAAACCAACAGTGAGATGCAGATGAACTCCTATGAGGAAAAGTGACTTGAAACAAACTACCCTTATGCCAGCAGCAGGGTGAAGATTAAACCCAGAAAAGAAACAAAGTATGAAAGGAAATAAAGAGAACTTGGCAACACTGTACCCATCTGATAGCTGGAACCAAAGAGTCAAAGTTTCTTTCATGCATCTTGTCCTCCTTCCCATCCCACCTGGGCTGGCACTCATTCATCTGTCCCACAGTGAACTGGAGCAGGGACTTAAACCCAACAAACCCTCCACGTTTTGGTGGGCCAAGCCTCCGGCCCACCTAGCACCCAAACAACAACGCATGGGATGGGGCTGGGAACAGGACCACACCTTGCAGCAGCAGCTAGCGGTTGCAGCAGCTCAGCTGTGCTGGCAAACTGCACCATGAGAAATAGCCTGCGTCATTCAAAGGCAGCCTCAAAGAGCCGCGCTGACAGCCTCCAAGATTAATCTTTTTTCCATTACAGTGGGTGTAACAATAGCAATTATGACAACGGGTGCAGATCCAAGAAAGAAAAATTAGAGCAGGAAAATGGACGTAGGATATCTCGGCTCCATCTAAAATGCAGAAGTCCCATGGAGAAGAAGGTGAAAGAGGAAAATACAAAATTAAAACGAAATAGATCCAAGAAAGCATCAGCTTCCTCCTTGAGCTGCCCCGAAGCAGCACTGAGAGCCACTGTGGACCACTCCACTCCAGCAGATGCTGAAGTGGACCTCAGGTACAGTTAGTAAGAAAGTTCAAGTTTACACAGCACTCTGTGATCCCTTGTGATTAAAGCTGGCCTCCAGACAGCTTGCAATGTTTTTAATGATTTTTTTTTTGACAGATAAGTTATAACCATAGTCCTTGTTCCCCTTTCTTTTGTAAAAAGAGCAGGGGAGAAAAAACATGTTTTATTTTAATGTAGACAGGTCCTTCTGGTGCAAGGGGATCCCTGAGAATACAAGCTAATTCACAGTTTTCAAGTAATGTGTAATTGAGAACAAGTCCCTAAGACTGGAGCTTGGGCTCCAGAGAAACACACAACTCCATCTGCTGTTTATGTTTAAAGACCCAAAGAGATAATCATTAATCAATTTCCAAATACTGAGGCCTAAGTCTGAGCAGGGTGCCAACAGATTATTGACAAATTAGGAGGTCCCTCTCTAGAAGACAATTTTGAAGTGACCCAAAATGCTACAATTTGTCCTCTCCACATTCAACTTCCTCATCTCCATTCTCAGATTTCTACAGCCACTTATTTATCTTATTGGTAGACAAAGCTGCAAACCTCAAAGTTCAAAATTCATGTCACAATTCCCAGCATGGTTGTAAAATCAAGGATTTCAGAAAGCTCAGTGTTTTGTAACACCAGAAAAAAAAACCTTCACTCTTCAGCACAGCATGTGTCTGGGTTTTTACTGTCTTCACTTTTGAGAGCTGAACTCAGCGCATCATAGGGAGCGGGCAAGTTTCATAAGGTTTTGTATGAAATCCTAAGACTTGGATCTCCTTCAAAAGCAAACTAAGAAAAAGGAATTCCCCCATGCTGGTGCCAGCAGAGGTCATCAGAAGAGCTGAAAGGTTTAAGTCTTCCCCTGCCATCACCCCCCAGAGCTGCCATGGGGCACTCAGCCTGGCACATCCCAGGCTCAGAACAACACGACACCTCTGGCAGTGGCCTTGACAAGCACTTGCCCTCTGTGAAGGGCTGCTGGGAGACAATACCAAGGGGCTTTCTGCTGGGAGCTGAAGGAGGGCACAGCTTAGCCAACAGAGATGCTTCTGCCCCATTTCCTCCTCCCTCTCATCTTACAACTACAACTGCTTCAGCCCCAACAACCAGCATCCTTCCCAGAGCTGCACTCGTAGGGGAAATCTGGCTTCGTCTGAGGCTGTCCCTACTCAGTGTCAGAGTAACCTTCTGCGCCATTAAACACTGCAAGTCCTCACCACACAAGTGCTAACTACTGCTATTTTTCAAAGGCTCCTAACAGGGCCATCTGAGCAGGGAACAGCCAAGGGTACTTCCTGATCCAAAGTCACCTTTCTGCACTGGTACAGCTGTAATTTTTCCCAGCCCAGTTACCAGGAATGACTGCTATGTACACAGCTCTTCTTCATCAGTCCTAGGAAGGTCTGAAACTTGGAAAATTAGTAGGAGAAAACAGCATTTGTGTGAACTTAATCTTAAAACGGTCCTAATGTAGCTTCACGCGCAACCCGTGGTATTCAAAATAACAAAGCTTACAAGCAGCTATGTACTGATAAAAACAAACACCACTGTAGCACATTTTGCTGTTCTACTTCGTTTTCCATCTTAGAACACACAGAGAAATTCAATCTGAACAAACTTAACATGTACACACCTCCCAGATGAAACCACCTCGAACTGCTGTTTTGGGTCACATTACAGTTTTTATAAAATCACTACAGTGTATGTGGGCTGCTCCAGGCTCTTGTAGGAAAGAAACAAGTGAACGGTGCTGCAAATAGGTCAATAAGAACACACCAAAGGTCTCTAGGGAAAAACAGGCCGAAGCTAAATACTGTCAAATATCAGAGTAAACCTTCTTTACAGGAAGCTGTCCTGGTGTCACATATCGTCAGTGATTGCAAGATGAGGAAAGCAAAAGAATCCCGTGTACCTGTGATTAGCAGCCTCAAGAGCAGCCTTACTCATGTCCAAGGCATGCCAACTTCCCACAGGCAGAACCTGAATTCCTGAGGGCTCCAGCCCAGAGGGGAGCGCTGCCACAGAGTCTCTGATGCCTGATAGGAGGCTGAGCTCACACTGAGGCCACTCAGTGCAGCAGTGAACATGCTACGAAACCTGTTCCAGCAAAACTTGTGGAAAATTTGCTTCTGGGATCTAAACAGTGGCTAATTTGAGTGGAACGGGACACTAAGTCCTCCAGTTCTGGTGACGACAGTGCACTCAACTGATAAACCACTCTGTTGCGAAGGAGAGCTCTTAAACCTAGAGCCATGCTCCATAACTCAGCCTCAAAAACTTGACAAGAATTCAAAGGACAGCTTTCCCATTAATCAATCCCTACGTAAATAGTAATCAAAAAAGTTGTTTTGTTAAGAACCTCTGAATTGAAAGGCAGTGATGAAAAGTGTCACAAATATACTTTGAGGAATCACCAAGGTTGGAAAAGATCTCTAAGGCCCCCAGCCCACCCCTCTCCCCCATTGCCACATCCCTGTGGCACAGGTACACCCCCAGGGACGGTGACCGTGCTCCCTGGGCAGCCCATCCCAACGCTTGGCCAAACTTTGGGAGAATTAACGTCTCCTAACATCCATCCGGAACCCGCTCTGCTGCAACTTAAGGCCATCACTCCTCCAATAGAAGCAGCCCACACCCCGCTGAACGACGGAGCCCACAGAGGGGGCTGCATTCCCCAGCTCGGACTGCCAACCAACCCCACACCACACCTGCAACGGGCACCGAGAGCCAGGCGGGCCCGGGCCCACCCACCCCTCCGCCCGCAGCACCGGGGCAGGGCAGCGGGACGAGGGGGCTGCCCGCCGTCCCTCGGGGTGCTGCAAGGGAAGGGCCGCACCGCGGCGGTGGGCGCGGGGATGGCGGCCGCTCGGTACCTGCAACCGGGAGGAGGAGGAGGAGGAGGAAGAGGAGGCGGTCGGAGCGGAGCGATGGCCGCCGGCTCTCACCTGGGCGGAAGTGGGAAGCCAACGCGCCTCACCTGCGGCGCAGGAAGCCGGGGCGGCGCGGCGGGAGAGCCGCCTCCCGGGGGACGGCCCGGTGCCCGCAGCTGCTGTCAGTAGTGACGGGAGGTCGGACGAGAGCAGAAAGTGGGAGCTGTAGGGAAGAGTGATGTGTGTTTAGGAGCAGTAAAGTAACGGTTAAACGCGGTTGAGAAGCTCCGAGCCCCTAAAGCCTGCAGGGATGACACGAGCTGAGCTCGTGCTCTGCAGCACGGACCCTCTCGGTGGAGGGAGATGGGAAAAGCCCTGGGAAGAGCGGGGCCAGGACGGAGCTATGCAGCTGTAACGCTTTTCCTACGGATATGTCTGCTCTCATAATACATATACACGCACACGGAAAATACCAAATGAAACCTCACGAAAACACTTTTCATTCTGCTACCCAGTTTCCCTAGCTCACATCCAGTGCTCACACAGCCCTGCCAGTTGCACTCCCAAACCTTGGATACTACATTTCAACTCCTAACTAAGAACATAATGCTCTCCCCACCCCCAATTTGTTTTCTATTCAAAGCAATAGCAGTTGCACTAAAGCATGCAGCACGCTAAGAACAAACCATTCCATCCTCCCTTTAAAAAAAAAATTCATCTACTCGATGCCTAACTTCCCAGCCCGCACTCTCAACTTCAATTAACACACTGCTTCTGAGAAGTGACAGCGTTCCTGACAGTGATGAGCAGTGAGCTGTGTTATTTATCCATCCTCGAGTTACAGTGCAGACACAGAAGCACAGCACTTTTCCCATCGGAGCACCCCTGTCTCGATCTGGAGGGCTGAGTTCATCGCAGAGTGCACTGTGTCCGTGGCCTTTCTTTTCCATTTGCTGAAGGGAATATCAGTTTCCATTTGCATAGTTTATCTGCTGAACTCTGCACTGCAAATTTACTATACCAGAATCTGTTAGCACTGTTTCACATCAGTGAGATCTTTGTCAGACATCCACATATATTTTAAGTCCCCGTTTTTACCAATTCTGGAATTGTAGCACTGTAGATTCAGGCTTATCTATGTAAGTAACCACTCATTCAGGAAAATAAGCACCCTTGAAACCAAAAGACTTTCAGAAGGGCTTCAGAAAACACTCAGAGGGGAGTGCACTGTCACGGGCTGCACAGGGAGTGGTGGGATCACTGTCCCTGAAGGCGTTCCTGATGCATGAGGCTGTGGCACTGGGGGACATGAGCATGATGGGGGTGGGTTGGAGATCCCAGAGGTCTTTTCCAACCTTAACGAGACTGTGATTCTTTCCAGCGTCTCAGTTCCCATATGTTTTCCAGGAAATGCTTCTAGAGCAGATGGAAAACCGTGTCAGCAGTGCTGCCTGTCCTGGGCACATCTGAGACATCAGTGTCCTTTCACCACATGCAAACAGCCCAGGGTCCCCTGGAGCTCACAGCTGAAAATTGGGATACTCAAAAACGCTGGAAAAAAAATCAGAACTGGCCTTAAAACAGTGAGAAAAGGGAAAGGTTTGTCATCGCCACAAAATACCTCACAAAAAGCACGCGCTGAAGACAAAGCCTGACTGCTCCAGGTACTTAATACTAAAATAAGAGCACTTTTAGAAGCATAGAACCGGTTTTATGCAAAGACACAGCAACAATTTCAAACTATTTCCTTCAGAGGACCGCCCTGGCAGCACAGAGTGGGCACATGCCACCTGCTATACACCTCACAGATTCTGGAAATTGTTTCTCAAATTCTTCCAGAGGAGCCCAGGGCACTGAGGACAACGCACGGGATGCCCACGGGCCCCCAGCCCTGCAAAGCAGACCTCCTCGGGGCCGCCATCTTGAGTGCGGGCGGGCGCTTGAAGCGGGCGCCGCCATCTTTGCTTAGGGAACGAGCCCGCTGAAATGGTCTGTGCCGGCGCCATCTTTAATATGGGCACGCTCTATTCTCAGCGCTGAGTTGAAGCGCCTCAGGAGCCATATTTGCTGAGGCCCACCCCTCAAACAACGTAAATTAGAAACGAAACAAAAAACAAAGAAGCACCTTCAGCAACCCGAGACCCGACTTCATCTCCCCGCTCCGCCCCCGAAGGCACCCGCTCCTCCCCGCGGGTCAGCTGACCGCCGCCGCTCCTTCCATCATGGCCGCCCGGCTGCCGGCCGGCCCGGGGCGGCGGGGACGCGAGCTGGAGGCCCTGTTCCTGCTTCTCCTCTGGTTCGCAGCCGCGGATGGAGCGGCGAGCCCGGAGCCGCCGCCCAAGTGCGAGGAGCTGCGGCTGGGGCAATATCCTGAGCGCGGGCGGGGCGCGGTGCTATAGCGATGGGCCGGGGCTGCCCGGGGTGAGGGGCGGACAGGAGCGGGGTCAGAGCCACCCCGGGGCTGGAGCTGCCCGAGGAAGGGTGGGAGGGAGGCACGGTGACACGCTTTTATCTGCGGCTGGTGTATGGCCGCGAGCAGGGTTGGAGCGTTTGCGAGAAAATCCTACGGGATGAGGGACCGTGTCATTCACCTCCTCCCCCCTTCTTATTTTTATTGACAGGACGCTCAGCCCAGTGCCTCGGTTTGAAGCTACTGTGTGTTGACATAAGGCAAGGAACGAGGTTGGGGTGCTGCCCCGACGCAGAGGCTGTGGCAGATAAATGTTGTGGTTCCCCCAGGTCGCGCTGACTGCAGTGCTAATTAACGCACAGCTTATGCAATATAGCAGTGTATTAAATTGGATTAGCAGATTTGCAGCATGGTGATGTGCTGTTCCTATTGGGGGGATGGGGAGGAAGGGAAGCTGGCATCAAGGTGCGTCTTAAATCCTCAGGGGTGAAAGGGGGAGGAATAAATAAGTGTTAAACCTGTTGGAGTGTTTGATATGAAAAATGTTTTCCTCAACTGCCTGAACATATATGTGTGATGAGCCTAAAATAGACAATAGCACGCAGGAACCAATGAACTGCACAAATCACACAGCATATGGTAAGGATTTCTAACGTGTATTGATGATAACTGCATTTTCTGATGAAGTACTCAGTTCATGCATTCATGTGCCTGCTACGTAAGCTTCTAAAACATGGGATCAGCAGCATCATTAGTATGAAAGCTTACACGTTGTAGGGCAGATAATTCAAAAGGATGGAAATCAGAGGAGATATCACAGAGAATGGTATATTTCCCGTAAGGCTTTATATAGATGGTACACAGACTACTTGTAAGTAAAGAGTGGCTTACCTTTTTTGATGGTTGAGGCTTGCTGATGACTCCACACAGGAGGGATCTCTAAAAAGAGAACCTTTCCTGGTGGTGGTCAGCCCTTAAATGGGGTCTGAGAGAGGTGGAGCCAGACTCCACCCCTTCCCATCACACAGGTACATTGCCTTCACCTGTGCCCCTGTGGCTGACTTAGTGCTTGCCTCAGGTGATCAATCAGTGGTTCAGGCCATGATTCAACAGTTCCCATTCACGTTTGTATACACTGGATGCTTTACTGAAACAAATAAACTGTCTCTGATTGGGGCATTTGTAAGAGAGGTTCCTGCTAAATATCTTGAAAGTATGTTATATCCTCAAGGCCCTGTTCTCCACTCCTGTACTTAGAGCAAACCGTCCCTGTCATACTCTGTTTTGCACACACTTAGTTGAAGAACGACAGAACTGCCTCAAAATCTTCAAAATTTCTTTTAAGGAAAGATGGTGCCTTCCATCATCAAGATTTTTTGATGCTATGAGGCTGTTTTGAAAGCAGTTACATTTATTTTGATGTTCTTTGGCGTACAACAGAAACATACTTAAATTGGTCCCTTGGTTTATTTCATATGTGTTCCTGATGATGAACAGCCACTCAGTAAGCTGAATGTTCTGCAGTTTGATCAGATTGGTCGTTGTGTCTAATTACCATAGTACTGCATTTAATACACCATATGTTTTCTTCAGAGTGGGGATAGTTGCAACATTAATTAACATGTTCTTTTCTATATCTGTATAGAATTCTTACAGATACAGCAGGCTTGGTTGTCCTCATAGTATCTCAGTCACTTCCTCATACTGTATAATCTAAGTAATAAAAAGTTAGTCCTGTAGCTCATCTTTGAAGCACTACTGCAGTCTATAAACATTTCTGGGTTTCATCATCCAACCAGTAGGGGTTTAATTCAAAGCATCCAAACTGAATTTAGTTTTTGGAATGAAATACGAGTAGATATTAAAAAATAAAAATAATAATAATAATATTTAAAAAAACAACAACTAAAGCCTTGTCTTTTTGCCTTTATTGGAAAATCAGGAAAGAAATGTTGAACCTGGCTAGCAGTTGTGTTGCAACTAATCAGCAGGACTTGCAAATATTGAAAGCTGATGGAAAGTGGGTAAAGGACTGGAATTTTTTCTTTTAAAACAACTCACTAAAACACTGAAGAGTGTCAGATATTCTGGTAATTGCAGACTTTTAGCAGATGTCACTTTCTGCTGTGACTTTCACTTTGGCTCTTTTGTAAGTCGAGCCTCGACTTAGAATAATGGCACAATTTGGGTTGAAAGAGACCTCAGGAAGTCATACAGTCTCACCTCCAGCTCAAAGCAGCATTGGCAGTAAATTCAGAGAAGGCTGCTGAGGGCTTTGTCCCCTCAGATCTTGAAAACCTCTAAGGATGGTGATTGCACCATCTTTCTGGGCAGCTTGTTCCAATATTTGACTGTTCTCATGATTCCTTTTCTCTTTTAGATCTCCCATTGTCTTCTAATGGAGCAAAAATAGAAACAGCAACAGAATTAGGGCAGCAATTATTTTCTGTTGTGCAAAACGACAAGTTAGTTGTAGGTCTCACTTAAAAAAAATATATATGTAACATGCCTGTGTGTGCTCTGTATCAAGTCTGTTGTACAGTGTCAGTTTGTGTCTTGCCAGAAAAATACCACAATACCCAGGCAGTTACTGCTTAATCTCATAATATTTCTTTTTGTCCTCAGTTCAGTGCCTGCCAGCACCAAATATTACTTGCAGAGATTACCTTGGCATAGAAAAAGTCTTTACTGGACAGGAAGTTGGATTTTACAAGCCTATTGAATGTCGTAATGTGTAAGTACGCCGTCCTTTTTTGTAATATTTTGTCTGTTTTACACTGAAATTTTTCTAAAACGGTACAGTGCCTTGACAGTGGGAAGAATATAGAATACTCTGCATGTGTTTCCCAGTACTTCATCTTCAAATAAACATTGTAAGTAATAAAAGGATACAACATGTGTGTTTATAAGTAAATCTGTCTTTGTGTTGGACGCTTTTTGTTTGTTTATCTTTGTGTCTTTGCTCTACCTTAGTACTTACTCTGGCAAAGAATTGCTACAGATTCTAAGGCCACATTTCACATATGCTTAAAATCAGCACAGCTGCTAAAAGGAGCTATCTGGGGACTCCTCTCCATCCCTTTCCCTGATGTACTTCACTGTATACTCAATCAGGGAAGTGATCTGTGTTTGAACTAGCGTGGATCACCAGTCTGAGTCACAGTGCAGTCACTTGGAGTGCTTGTTCCAGCAAGCAACTGAGATGAGGGCAACTCAAGGTAAAAGAGAGTGGATGAAGGAGGGCTGGAGCATGCTGCATTGCTTTGCAGCCAGTTCATGCAGGTTTGGAGTGTGCCTGTAGCTGCAGCTTAAGTTGTATTTTGAATACTGGAGGAGCTTTGGTCTTTCTTCAGTGCCCTGAAAATTTATTTTAGAGGAATTGCTCTCTAATTCTGAATAACCTTTGTATTTAATCAAGACTTGCAAGTCTTTTAATTAGCCTGCTTCTGAAACTTGAAAATGGTGGACCTGTTTTTTTTTTTTCTGAAACACACTGTGAGCAATAGAAAGCTCTGGACACCAAAAAATGTTCCAACTGGTCAGTGCTAATGATCAGCAAACACCTGTCAGCACCATTTGTTTCTATTTTTTGTTGGATTCACACTGGAATCTTATTCTCTTGTCCAACTCTGGAATTTCTGGAAGTTACAGCTCCAGTTGCAACGTTTGCTGTGTATTCACAGAGTTAGGGCTAACCATGGCATCGCTCTAGAGAGCAAATAACTCTGATGTGGTACTGCTCAATAATTTGTCTAACTCAGAGGTACAGCTCTGCCTCTTAGCTTCATAAATATTTTCTCTTTATAGAGTCTTCTCAACAGTCAGAGCTCAGCAAATTGTGGAAGGCATATTATTAAATCTAATCAAATTTAAATGCTAGCAGAATAGACTTCAGTCATGTTTTTGTCCAGAAGCAATTGTGTTTCAGTCCCATCTGTGATGGGGACTGAGAATAAGATGAACTACACTAGTTTAATAAAATTGATTTTTTTTTTTTTTAAAGCAGATCTGTGTAGGCAGGAAAAATGTTGTTCTTCTGATGGTTGTCACTTTACAGTGACTATTATTTGTAATAAAATAATCAGTGGTCAGACTACAAAAACAGCTCGATGTGGCTTTTCCAGTCCTATGATTGTATGGCAGAGGTGTGAGAGGATCCTTTGTGGGCTTGCTGGAACCTCTAAGAAATTCAGCTGTAAATGTTGGGAGAGTTATATATGCACGCTGTTGGTAAAGCCCCAAAAACAGGTAAAAACAGCAGAAATATTAGTATGACCATCCTTCATATGTATTTTTGTTTAAAAATTCTAATTTTTCATTACATCAGCCTTTTATAGGTTATTTTTACCTAAGTGTTAGAAACATTATTTTAAGCAGGATTCTCCAGCTTGATATTACAACAACATGCTTGCACTTTCTGCTGCTTTTTGGAGATTTTCCAGCATCTTATCTGAGATTTGATGAAAACTAGCTGTTTTCTGGCAGAAATAACTGCACATCATTTAACCAGAAAATTGGTTTGAGAAGGCATCTTCCTACAGCAGGATTGTCCTTGTGTGGGGACAGCAGGTTAATTTCTGTCCCTGGCTTTTGGAAGGGGCAGATCAGCATGCTGTCCTTAGCCAAAACCCTAATTTAGCAGCAGTCTAGATTACAGTTCTGGGATCCTGTTCTTTTAGAGCAAGACCATGAGTCTGTTTCAAGGGGATGTGTTTAAATTCAGCTCCTCTTAGTATTTGTTCATGGGAAAGCTTGTAATTACTAACCGTGTTGCTACAGCAAAGAACTGGGAGCTGTGATTTGATTTGATTTGGTTTATTATTTAATGTTTTGGAGGTGGATTTTTGCCAAATTCTAGAATTCCCCAAATTGGCAGTCAATCATATACTGTACTTAATATGTTCAAGCCCTGGTTCCTCGAAATATGTGTATTGTTCAAGTGTTATCATTCCAAGCAAGAAGCCCTTCAAACAGTATGCTGTGCAAGTCGTGAAGTTCAGTGTGGGCAGGTCTTCCAGCAGTGCTAGGAGGTGCTGAAAGAGCACAGAAGGTCTCATATAGCAGCACCATGCATAGTATCAACTGGTAAGGAGAGCAGGAATAAGTTTTTACATGGAAACTGGGAGAAACATACAGAGAAAGACTGAATGGGCCAATAAGCGAGACAAATCAGAAAAGCCACTGAAAGTGAATTGTGTTTTTACCCAACTGTAGAAATTGCTTGAGATTAATGTGAAGTTTTATTTTCCAACTTGGTGGATTAGACTTCAGCACATATTTTTATCTGTAAGAATGAATAGGAAAGGAAATACAAGAGTGGATGCAGCTTTGTTACAACATTTACGTGCTTCCACTTTGTGCTAGATTTCTTCTGCCCTTGTTGAGGTGCAGATTGTTCTCCTTTTAGCAACAGCTCTGCATTGAGATACTTTAAAGTTTTTGCTTCATTACTGTTTCTGAAACATCTAAAGCTGTGTTTCCACATTTATGGAAGAGTTCTATGTACTAGTGTCCTTGGATGACTTCCTGATAGATCTCAGTTGATAAACATTTTCCAATCTTTTACCTCAACTTTTAAATAAAACAATCAGTGTTCTTCACAGTGGTAATAAGGCAGTTCTGAGGATGGCCCCTTACATTACGTTAGGTTCCAGAAATGCCCAGTATGTCCTGCATTGCTAGTAAGCACTAAATAACAAATATTGAGGTAAGAGTCATCATTTAATCACTTAATGTTGCCATTAAGTTTTAAAGTCAGTGAATCTAGATAATAAGCAAAAATGTAGATCTTTATTTGGCATTGAAAGTGCTTAATAAAGGTGCTTGGGCCTATCTCAGCTACTGCCTTTTGTGAAACTCTTATGTTTTATTCAACTGTCAACCACAAGTTTAATTTGGGCTTATTAAGTAATTGCTGGCACAGATTAATGCACGTATCAGAACAGTAAATTGTTGAATTCCTTAAAGTTCTAATTGCATTTGGGTTTCTGCTCTTTTCAGAGGGTAGCTTTTTGCCATTGAAGCAAAGGGTGGTTTTAGTACCGATAGCTGTACATTTCTAGCTTGCCTATTAGCATAAAGTTCACATCAGCAGAGACCGAGCGTTGCAAATGCTTCGGTGGCCACATCACTCCAGCTGTTGGCAAGAACGGTGCCAATTAGCATAGCTCTCAGGAAGCCTGTTGTATCTGTGTATTTGGTGTGAGTGGCCACGGGGTGCAAAACTTGAAGGTGTCTGTGTGCTGCTGACATCCTCGTACGGTTCACAGTTCTTTTCATTTGTAAGAGTGCGTGCCGTTTACTGCCCCTAGTGTGCCGTACGTGGCTAGCTACACGACTTCTCCTTTTTGCTGAATCCTTCCTGCAGCTTCTTCAGCCAGTGGCCATGGTTCATTTCTCCTTCAGATCTCATTGCAATTACTGTCTCCGCCGACATCTCACCTGTCTACCCTGTTCCTCTCTATTTGGCTGGATGTGAGGCTAATGCCTACAGACAGTGTGCGTACACCTCTTAGCTTTCCGGTGTTGTCTCAATAGGGCTGACCCATTAGAAAATGCTCTGTAAAACTGGGAATGTATCAGCAACTGAACTATGTCTTTCTTGTCAAGACGTGATGATTAAGTTGCAGCGTAAGAATCGTAAGAATCAGTATTCTGCAGGAGTGTTCTAGGGTTGGGAAAGCCGGGGTTGCTTCAGGGAGGATGCCTGTGAAGTTTGAAAGCTTAACATCAATTCTGTCTCTGTTAATTGAAGATAAATAACAAATCTGACTTGATTTTTTGTTTTTTTTAACTGAAGCAGCAAATGGGTCATACATTAATTATAAAAAATAGGAGTGAATATATTTTGCAGTCTACATTGCTTGTTTCTTTTGGCAGTAATGGATACTCTTACAAAGTGGCAGTGGCTCTGTCCTTATTTCTTGGATGGTTGGGAGCAGATAGATTTTATCTAGGCTATCCTGCCTTAGGTAAGTTTATTTCTTATTTTCACTTCGAGGTAAAGCTTACTGTGATGACTGAGTTGTTTGTGTGAATATGTACATTGAATAAAAAGTGCTGATTGTCATCGTTTTGGTATTTACATCTAGAAACTTTACATTGTTTTCAAATAAGATAAAATCCAGGATCATTATTCCTCTACTTCCTGTCCTGCTGGAGTCAGTGATGACAAACACATACATGATTACTGCCATTTGTTCTGCTTTACATCGGTATTTAACTCACTCTGCATTCTCTGTGAGCCAGTGGAACAGGAATGGTTATGATTGATGTGCCACCTACTTAAGTATTACTCTGTTTTAATAGGGAAATAGGGGACAAACTTTATGGTAAACCTGGTGTTTGGGGATGTGGAATTCATTCTGGCAAGCGCTGTTGTCAAGGTAGCTTATGGAATTAATAATAATTCTGCAGGAACTGGTACCTCTAATAGGAACTACCTCTTCTTACTGGTTTTAGGACCTGATTCCAAGGGAGATGGTGCCAAAGGCTTTTCAATAATGCAGTGATCTCAGGATGTTAGAACTGCTTCCACTGTCTTGGATTTTCTCTGTTTCTGAGCCAGACAAATGGAGTAAATTTAAGTCTAGATAGCATGGAGCAGTGAATTGAATGAGCTAAACATGTTACTGTCCTTTCAGCTGGGAGTTTTGAGTTTCTGCCCATCAAATAGAAACCCTTGTTGTTGTTGTTGTTTTTAATTCTTTCTGGTTAATCTCGTGTTCACATCTGTGTCTTTTTTCCTTGAGTTTCCATAATTAGCTCTGATTTTGTCCATCTGTTTCATAAGGAGATATTTTGGGAGTTGCTCAGGTGCACATTTTTGTTATGTCATTGGGTTTGGAATAATAATTTGCAGTATTTATTTTGCAGAATATTGCGGTGCAGTAGATAGAAATATTCTGTTCCCATGTAGGAGTTTTGTGAGGCTCATGCTTGCTAAGCCCACAGGAATATACTGTAACCAGTACCCAAAGTTAATAGACTTAAAATGAAACTCCTCTAAAGACAAAAATTTGTCTTGTGAAAGCCAAAGGAGAAAGAATCAAGAGTAGAAAAGAAAAATAAAATGCTTTAAAAAAAAGTCAACTTCAACCTGCACTCCAGAAACGTGTGCCAAATCCAGAAATAGTACCTCTGCATCCAGTAGCTTAATGCTGAGTGGCTCACCAGGATGCAGACGGTTCCTCGAGTAAACTGGAGCCACTGCTGGAACTGGTGTGGTAAGGGAACTGCTGGGCTTCTGAAAGGTGAGCTGACAGCAAGCTTTGGGACTGCACAGGAGAGGAGGTGGCAGAATGAGCGTCACAAAGAAATATTTTACATGGTGACTGCATTGATACGGAGTTAATAACAGAGTAAATGTGGTCACCAAGGATTTGATATTATTTAACCGTGTTAACGGCTGTTTCCTAAGGCTAGTATTTTTTAGGTGGCTCTTTCCCTTCTGTTTTGTCACGTAACGCTTGCACTGATGCCCAGGCAAACCATGTCTGACCACAGCAAATCTCACCCCTCAGCTTCTGGGAATGAGTTGTCCTAGACATTGATGCACTGAGTTTTTGCACGTTTAAGTGGCACAACTTCAGCTGTAATGTGCATGTGGGCTTTTCTTTTAATCAGCTGAAAGACTGTCCTGCTGTTCATCCCCTTGCTCATTAGATGTATTTTCTCTGTTCTCTCTGACTACGCTGTCATTCCTGGGAATGATGATAAACTGTCTCGCTAGAGTTTATAAATCAGCTAGTTTCATCTTGTCAGCGATGGGAGCCGTCTCCAGACGGAGAGATGCTCTTCCCACAGCGCACAAACTGCTACTCCCCCACTCTCCTCCTTGTGCAGCCACAGAAAAAGGGCATGGGGGAGAGGAGGCCGTGTGCTGGGCAGAGTGCTGCTTCCAAGGGAGAGGGGAGCTCAGAGGAGAGGTCAGGAGACCTTCAGGTGTTGGACTCAGAGCTGGCTGGGGAAAACTGAGGTGTTTTCTCACTGTCAGGCATTAGCAGCACAGCACAACTTGTTGCTGGCCGAGAGGTGCCACGAGGTACTACCCTGGGTGCTGTTGTCAGCATGCCTGTTTCTTGTCTCAGAAGTGTCCTGGTCCCTGGAAGTACAGTGGGGATATGCTTTTAGTGTTTTCCCTGAAGAGTATGTCCTGTAAATAACATAAGCGCAGCAGATACGCATTCCTCTCCATGCTGCCTGTTCCCAAGTAAAGAGACAAATGTCTTCTTACTCTCAAAATAACCTAGATGTTTGCTTAGCTCAGCAGGTATCAACTTGTAATATATATAGTACTTTTTGTATTATATTGATTGTACAAGAAACTACTGATATTAAAAAAAAAGTAAAAAAAATTAAGTCAATCTTGTTCTGAACACACTTTCCAAAAGTAGTCTGCCTCTCAATGAAACATTTATTTGCTAGGTGCTATTCCCATATATTTTCTATGAATCTTTCATTTATTTGTGTAAAAAAACCCACCCTTCTTGGAATACTGATTAAAAAAGAAGTGTTTCTGTATATGTACATGTATATATATTCAAAATAAATTCAAATTTCAGCAAAACTACAAAAGTGATACTGAAATGATTCTCTGAAGCAGCATGTTCTGAAAGTCAAATCATTACGTGCTCCAACTCACGACAGAAAGTCTCCCTCCATTCATGAGAAGTTTTTGTAGCTCAAGTTGGGATTTTCTTCTCTCAGTTTGCAAATAAATGAAATTTTCCAGTAACTTGATTATCAACTTTTGACTTGTTTAAGAATATATATCAGTTTAAAATAATGTTACTTTAAAAATCTCTCGAGTGCATTCAGGATGCATATACAGATGGTAATTCCCTTGATAATTAAAGATATTTGACTTCAGTTCTGTTTCTAAATACATATATGTATATATATATAGTGGAGAGTTGGGATATGATTGCAACCAGCAGCATACAGACTTCACAGATGCTGGCTTAAAGCTACTGTTAATTTGTATTTTCTTTTTTAGGTTTGTTAAAGTTCTGCACTGTAGGATTTTGTGGAATTGGTAGCTTAATTGATTTCATACTTATTTCAATGCAGGTAAGTCAGTGCTTTCGAAGCAAGATACAAATCTGTACTTGTAAAAGCTTTGATTACTAATTCCTTGTTAGCATTTTAACCTTAAGAGCTGTTGTGTATTGAAAAATCAAGGCATTTACTATAGCTCTGCTTACAGCTTGATACTGTAGAACACAGGTGCAAAAGATATTTATTGTTTGTATTAAAACAAGATAGATGAACTGCCTTTAAGTACTTATAAGGAATAGCTCAGAATCAATAGCACCATAAATTCAGCGTGTCAGAACCTCTGAGCTCTTTCTGTGAGAGCTGTCCTGGTGTTCCCAGAGTCCTGAAGCTCTGCATTTATGTGTGCTCTGTTACTGGTGGAGCCCATCATCTGGGATGTTAAGGCAGCACGCATGTGAGAAGACATTGCCCAGTTTTTCCTGCCTCTTCAAACCTAAGTCCCACATCACCAGAGAGCCCTTGCAGTAGGATTCCTGATGGTTAAATCCCCAATTGGGCTGACATCTTGTCACGTCATAAAATTGCCAAATGGACTTATTTTACAGTGCACCCATTGAGCACAAATTATGCATTGCCTATCGTGAACTCAGAATACATCGAGGACATGGAAATTATTTATATGGGTGAATAGAAAAATGTTTAGCATTTAAAGTGTGTGTATCCTCGAGTTCCTTTCTTTACTGTCAGTGTGTTTTGCCTCATGGCTTACAGACACACGGAGAGTATCTTTCATCTCTCCTTATTCATCTCCCTGATGGTTCTGTATCAGTTTAGCATTTCCAGAACAAAGAAGCCATGATCTTCTCTCCATCTCCCTGTTTCTTACCTGTGCAGGATTTCAAATGCCTTTGTCATCAGCCTAATTCTCTCCTACCTGCCTTCCTTTGTTCAACAGAAGTGGTTTGGAGCCTACTCATTTGTAAGCCTGATTTTGCGACCCAAATCCTCGTCAGCTTAACCTAGCACCCAGTGCCTGGCTATGTAATGTGGTTGATTTTAAGCCCCAGGGAAACGTTCCTCCTGAGACAGCGCTCACTAAAATAGTTAAGCTATGGTGTAACTTCAAAATAAATCTCGTTTCTGTTTGGCTAATTAAGCATGTCTAATTTTATGATGGGAAAATTAGCAATAATTGAGACATTAGCACAAAGTGTCTATTTCACTTTACACTGAGAAGTCTTGGTTCTTTTTCTCTTGTAGATTGTTGGACCTTCTGATGGCTCTAGTTACATTATAGATTATTATGGAGCAAGGCTCACTCGGCTCACTATTACCAACGCAACATTCAGGAAAATGCAGACCTACCCTTAACCCTGGCAGTAAGTGTCATGTATGCAGAAGTGCACTTTAGTTTTACAGGTGGATCCAGTCGTCCACTGGAATCACTGATGACTTATTAATTACACTTCATCAGAACTGATCAGACGCACGTTGAACAAAGATGATAAAATGAGAAAACTCATCAAGTGAATGAGTTTACCAGAAAGGAGCCAGGTTTCTTTGACTGCTCTGTTTCTGCGAGCACGTACTTTGTGGTGAGGTTTGTACTGTTATGAAACATGCAGACTTTTGCAATTTGCACCAGTGTTATTCTGCATTTCAGTATAATTTAGGGGGTTGTAAAGAGGGAAGGAGGTTGTTCTGAAAAACTGCGTTGATCTTTAGTCCATTGAAACCAATGGGAGCATGGATAGGCCTGGAGTGCACTTGAGTCTGTCTTCAGAACTGCGTGTATCACAGTTTGGATAGAAAGAAAGGCCATTTCTGTTAGCTAAAGTCCAGGTGGCCCTGAAACCCGTGCTGGCATAGCATGTGAAATTCTTGTAACTGAAACAGTTACTTCTGTAAAGCTTAAAGACAAATTTGGGGCGAGCTGTACAACTTGATCAATGCTAATCAGCAGTAGGAATGTGTGTACTTAAGAAATAATACCATGGGTGACAAAATAGAAAGGTGATGTTGGGGTACACTGATGTTAGAATACAACATAGCTGTTCTGGTTCTTCTGATTTTATATTTCCCCTTCCCTTAGTATATTATATGTATTATTATATTTCCTTTCCCTTAGTAAAATACATACTTCCTTTTTTTTTTTTTTCCTGAGAAGAAATGTATGCATCTGTTTTACAGATACAGAATGTCCAAAAAGTGAATTCTCTGTTTTAATAAAGCCCTCAGAAGGTTCTTCTTTTTAATCAGTTGTGTTTTAGTGAAATAAATCCTGTGTCCTTCAAAGCATTTTGACCAAATTCTTTAGGATAGCCAAGACTTACGTGGATGTTTCTTCAAAGAAAAGTATATACACAGAGACAGAAAACGTGTCAACAGAATCTTGATGCTATTTGACCAATTTTAAACATTCCCTTCACCTTCTTATGAAAACCAGCAGTAACTGAATGAGAAACCCACACTATGTAAACTTAAGTGTAGATTTTCTTCAATAATTTGAGTTATTCTTTTGCTTTGTAGATGAAACTTTCAAAATGTTGTTCATGTCTGACAAAAACTAGATTCCTGAATTGATTTTTAAATGTGCAGTTGTAGTCTTTTAAACTTACATTAAGGCTCGGTGCAGAGGAAGCTTTGTAAAAATAAAAAATAAAATCCTGTTTTGCTTTCCAAATCAGTGAAACCTGACATATGATGTAATGAGAATCAACCACACACAACACTTTGTACTTAACATTAATTCTTTCCTTCACATGAAAAGACATAATTTTGGAATACTTGCTAACACGCACGCTACTTGTGGGTTCAAAGAGAGAAGAACACTCCATTAGTTTCGTTCCCTTGCCTCATGTTTGTTGCATCTCCCTTTTGTCTTTCACCACGTTCTCCTTATGCACGTCAGTTTTGGTTTCTGAAATGTGCACTTTCAAAACCAGACAGGAAGTGGATGGAAAATAAATGCCTGAATCAAATAAAATCCCATGGCTCATATCATCCTGTGACTTGTCTGCTTTTTGTTTTCTAACCCTGCAGCTGATGATACGGCTCTGAAAATAGCACAATAGTATGTGCAATTCAATTAAAAAAAAAAAACAACAAAAAAAAGATCTCTGAGAACTCGTCTCACAAGATTTCATTTTAAAATGGATCTCCATATGTACAAGTAGCAGAGGGCTTGACTTAGTGACTGCAGCAGTCCATCTTGTGCTTCATTATCTGTAAAAGAACGCAGGGACCATTTTGTGTGAATCAGATGAAAATACGATTAGTTATGAAGTCTGTCAGATAGATTGTTAATCCCAGAAATAAAATGGTCAGCAGAGAGAAAGATTGGCTATTTCCAGTTAATTTACCATGTTTCTGTCGAAACAGAAGATTCATCCAGAAACAGTCTGGAGAATAAAAAAAAAACAACCACCATAGAATTCTTTCTTCCCAATTCTCTGTTTGTGATGTCTCACAATACCTCCTGAGTTCTTCTCAGGACTGTACTGCTCTATGATAGGAGCAAGAAAGAAGGGTGACCGGATGGAATGATACTTTGAGCATTAGCATGATTTATTTTTCTTTTCTCTTTAGATGGCACTCTACATTGTCCTCTTCCTGAACTAACAGCTTTCCACTTCTTCCATAACCCTCTCCATTTTCCATGAAGTCTTGTAGAAATTAATACCACAGATGACATAACCTTTGCAACTTGTGTAGGATATTATTGGAATTACGTTACATATCTGAACACACTTCTCTGGTTGCAGAGCTGAAGTTTAGAGAGGGTTAACTGAGTAAGTAGATAGTACTACAGGGCCAGGAGAGAGCTAGTGAGGTCTTTGTTTTCATCTTGTAATTGTCAGATACGGCACGTTTACCATAAGGACTGTGAAAAGTGTGATGCAAGATGTAAAGCTGTCCCACTGTGTTAATAATAAATTGGCTACGGTAATATTTACCAAAACGTCTGTCCTATGATGATTTTCTGTGTTGCTGCCTGCTTTAGCATTCACCTGTCAATCAACTTGTCCATCTTAGTGTTTCTGTGCTTCTGATGGCTCCTACTGCACTGGAATCTTCTCTCTCAGTTGTAGCTTTTTCTCAAAAATAGTTGAAAAGCAATAAAAGCAGTTAAACAGCGTACTGTGTCATCTTCCTGCCTTGTTTCCAGAACACTAATATCTGCTTGCCTTGCAGATGCTCAGGAGGTCTTTCAAGAATCCAAAAAGACAGAAGTATTAGTCTGTATCTTAGGCATAAAAAAAAAAAAAGTTTAACAAAAGAATTTGAAGTGCCTTATATTTAAAAGCCTATACCAAGCTACTCAGTGAAGATGGTGCACAACCAAGCTGGGAGTGAAATAATTAAACCAAGATCTTCCCAAAGCACAGAGCATTTCAGCTATTGCAAAAATAAAGACTTTTTCCCTCCCCAGTCTACATTTTAGAGTTTTCTGCTATTTCCTTAACCGTGATGTGGAAGGGCAGTAGCTAATAGGAGCATTTGGCTTTGGACACTTTGCCTTCACTCACACAGTACAAGTGGTTTTCCTGAGGTGTGCCCACTGCTGTGGATTGTGTTTGTTCTATGAGATCAGCCTGTGTAGGGAGCACATTTTCAAAAGGCTGTTTTAGAACAGGTTACCTGACTGGTTATCCCTCCAGCCATGTAGATCGAGACCATGCTACAACTTCTTGTGACAGCATGTTGTTATCTTAACTGCTTCCCTCTCTGCCACCACCCACCACTTACTCCATGAAGATATCACTTCTGCTTTCAGGACGTGATAGCACCTTAAATGTTAGGGCTTATTATGTTCCCAAAGATGGATTACCAGTGCGTCTGCCAGTAAAACTTCTCAGCTCCACAGGAAAGTCTTTGTGTTTGAAACGCTCCGTTAGAATTTTTTTGGAGAACATCTGTTGTCACCCCATCAAGAATTGTTTCGTTTGTTCCTCAGGAGTATATTCAGTTATATTTGCTTACACAGCGATGTCTATTCAGTTTCCTCATATCTCTTCTCAGCATTGTTTTTTAATTTTTTTTTTTTTATTTTTAGATTCATTAGGTGTTTAGTCCATTTCTGTATTGAGAGTCATCCCTGGTGCTTGCTCTGCAGTTTTCAGACCAGTTTCCTCCAGAAAGCGATGCTGGATGCAATAAGGTCGGGTTGGGTGCCTAAGCACCCCACTGGGGAAGCGCCAAGGGCAAGGTTTCACAAGCAGCCATACACTTCCATTGCCTTACAGGACTGTCCCCCCTTATGTGATTGCCTGTTACATCACTGATACATGATATAAAGCCTTTCAAACTGAGGGTAGTCTTATCTCTAACTGCTTTGTCATTTTCGTCGTTAGAGATGGTCACTATATAGCTTCTTTAAACTTGAAATACTGCTTTTTAACCAGCTACTACTTTTTGGGTACACACTTTCTCAACTTCAGAGTCCACCGAGAGGTAAAATATGAGAGACTGGCCAGTTTGCAGCTTCTGCACTTACTGCCTGAATCTGGGGAAAAAAAAAAAAAAAAACCTTACTCAGGTGTTTTGCTGGGCTAATATTTGATCGAGACTCCTCCAGCTTTCCTCCTCTTAGTTTTCTGTGTTACTCAGAGAATCTTTCTATTCTCTGTAAGGTTTATGAGAACATTTCCTAAATGGCTGTTAACATCTGATCAGCATCCTATGCGTGGCAACTCCAAAGCTGCTTTTCTTTGTCCACACATCAGCTGTTCATCTGCTGGCTGGCTTGGGATGTCCTTCTGCAAGTTCTCAAGAAGCTCTGCAAGGAGTTGGGCTCTTCAGAGCTGAATCAAATACATGGAAATATCACGGCATCAGGTTAGGGAATCTTTTGTACGTGCAAAGCAAAGACACACTGGGGAGGAACTGATGTCTGCACCAGGGTGTTGTAGGCTTCAGTTTTGGCAGAAAGTTACGTCTGAAATTTAAAATAGCGTTGTCTCTTTGCCTTCTGCTTCCTGAAGGTGGAGCCAAACCCCCTATCAGATCTCCACATCTCCTGAAGATTTTCTTTACAGTACAGCAAAGACAGCACTCCTGTATTTTACCTTGTGCAACAGAGAAAACTGGAAAGAGGATGCGAGGATTGCAGCCGGCCAAAAAGTGTTTTGCTCTCTCTAGACCTAAGGCTGTAGCAAAGGAAAAGAGGAAATATAAAAATAAAAGGGCATTCTCAGTGCTGTTCGCAGCACGGTGATGAAGATCTAGTTCCAGAAACTTCTAAGGAAACAAACTGTTTTAAACATACAACTTTTCTCAAGTCTGCACACCTTGCTTTTCCCAGGATTTCTGATTCTTTGTGAGTCGTTATATCTTGACCATACTCATGCTCTGATAATTCTCCTTTACACATTTGAATGGCTGCTTTCAAGACTGCAGTGCTCTCTGAGAAGTGCACTTCTAGGGCTCTGCAGATGCATATGACACAGCAGAATTCTGGGCCGTATAAAAATTATCAAGATCAGTTTCCATTACTGTAATTACTATATAAATCCTATCTTTAAGAGGCTTAGAACAGGCCTATTTAACCTTAGTTTGAGCCGAGATCCGGACCGAGTTTGATAAGTTGAACGTCTTTCCTTTTTTTTTTTCCTCTTTTTTTTTTCCCCTGCCCTTTCTCTGCAGCATCATAACTTAGTTGAGAGTGGCAGGGGGAGGGAGAAGAGATCCAAGCATCCTCCTGAGCTGTCTCAGACAGGGTGCTGGTAGTGGTGCAGCATACCTTCCCCCAGCCGATAGCATGGCTGAATCAAACGTTACCTCCAAAAAGTACCTTGGAACCTGTGACCTCTGTACACAGCTGTACTGCAGAGGTGTGCGAGACGCCTTGGAGCCACAGAGTGCAGCCAGAAGCTCGTGGGTAAAGTGTGTGATCCCACCCTCTTCGGAGGGCTCTTGCAGTCAATTCCCACGTTTTATGCCATTTGCACCAGCTCAGCAAGAACCGAGGTTCTGGCCGTCCCGGTGCTTCCACTTTGGGTGGCTGAGCTGCCCCGGAGTGGTGGGAGAGGTGCAGTGCCTCCAGCCACCTTTCAGATCAAAACATTCAGAGCTGGGAAGTCAGCAGACACCATCTGCAGCGGTTCCCCTGTCCTATCGCTTAGGCATGCCGGGCCATTAGGTGAGGCCAGAGAGCAGCTTTGATATGGATGGTCGTTACTTGCTCAGCATAAAGCCCGGCACGAGGTTCCTCATTGTGAACCTGTTCTGCGGTGGGTGTTTTGCCCCCAGTCAGGAGAGCAGTAGGAGTTAAATTATTCATGTATTCTGTTTCCTTTACGCAGAGTTTTCTTCAAAGTTCCTTGGATTTACTGTGGGGAAAAACATAGCAGGAGCATGTAAGAGGAGATGGCTGACTGCAAAGAACGGAGCGTTCACCTTGAGCTCGAAGAGACTGCCCGACATATGGATCGTGTTGGCAGAGGCAGGAGCCTGGGGAATGCAGAGGTGGGGGGTAATTTTTAGGGCTTTCCTTCCATGGTCCCATTGATTATAACCCTATTAAGAGGATGATGCATGCGACTTTTAAGTTATTTTGTTAACTAAGTGTAAGCAATGGATGTGTCATGCTAACAAACATAATTGCTGGTGTGTCTAATACAGTATGAAAGTACAGTATAGTGAATTTAAAAGGTTGTGGTAATCTAAGAATGTTAAAAGGGAAACGTGTGCCTGGGGGGCGTGGGGGCTGGGGAGAAAAACGACTTACTTGACATTCACTGTCTTCCTCCCAGCTCCTTCGCTAAAGTAGGAACAGAATCGGAACAAAAAAATGTTTGTTTTACAGCTGTACCAAGTTACGGCGTGGACTCGTGCTCCCCCCTCCTCTCCCACTTGCATCAAGTACATCCTGTACTTTTGGCAACATGTTGACTGGATATTTAAAAGCTGTGAACTGTTCTGAAAGTTTCACATACTGGGTTATGGGCCATGTGTGTTTGATCAAAATTCAATTACTGCACTGTACCATGCTTGGAAACCTATCATCCCAAGTTATGAAGTATGACGAAATAGGCTAATCTAATTGGTTCAGTATGGGAGCAGTATCAACCAAGCTTGTTATGATAAATAGCTTCCTGTGTTAAAGGTTCTCTAGAGCTTAAGTATCTTGGCTCACCTCCCTCTACAAAATAAGAATAGTGTTCCCTGGGAACAGTTACATCACTGTCCCTCTCCTACATTCACAATTAAAGGTTTGTGGGTTGTTTTTTTTTTCATCTTGCTGTTCCCTGAATAGATAAACTGCAGTCATCTACCCCATTCCCCACTTCCATCTCCTTCCCCTTTGCTCAGGTTAGGTCACACTGTGCTTGCCATGAGCCTGTGTCTTCTGTTGCAGGGGTAGCAAGCTTGGCCAGGACGTCACGTCCCACCTTGGGCTGGGCTGTCAGTACACGTGACGTGCACATTCCTATAAAGGCTTGGAATCTTGATGTCAAGTTAAAGGTGGAAGCACTTCAGTCTTTGTAAGCATCTAATAAAAGAACTTCAGCAAAGTTGATGCCTATGGATGTACCTTTATCTTCTTGAAACTGGAATTTCAGTTCATCAGCAACTAACACAAATCCGGTTTGCAAGTGCTGGATTACAGCTAGGGAAGGACTACGTTCTAAGCCAGGATTTGTAGGCACTAAATTTGTCACTAAGACAATGAGCCGTCTCCCATGAGATGATAGCAGCTTCGTGATTTTATCTGACCCATCCTTGGCCAGCTGTACTTAGCTGGGATTTTGATGTCACAGGAACAGACAGTGTCGAGGGAAAAAAAAAACATGGAAAAGTGGCTCCTAATGCTCTGTCTGTCCAAGTTTTCCCTTCCTGAGCCACACCCCTGCACGTGTCTTCTAATTCAGAAATCCCCTTCAGGCTAAATAATCATGCAATGGCCATTTTACAAAGGCAGAATATGGGCCCGGTCTCGCGAGTGCCTCTAACTTCGTAGAAATTTCTCCCAAGAATGAAGTTATTCACATACTCGAGAGCTGATAGAATGAGTCCTTATGTAAGTGAGTCTTCGTATTCACCCCAAGACTGCCTAATACCTGGATTAAGCCTGTATGGTGATTAATGCCTGTTTACTATATCTGTTATCCCACTGCATTTTGCTCTTCAGCCTTGATTAAGCCCTTTGCTTTACCATTTAAAACGTCCTGCTTAACCTTCTGCTTACAAACACACATAGTGCTGAGCTCTGCATTTTTAACTAGCGCAAGTTCTACCATAAATAATAGCATTTAATTTTAAAGTGCAGCAGCCACAATCACCACTTGATCAAATGACAAAGAACAGCAACAGCAAACCAGAGGGTGCGGAATTTTTCACAACAAATATCCACATTCACGTAAGAGGAAAAAAAAAAAATGCACCTTCCTGCTTCTGATTAGCACTTTCTGTGCAGTCCTTTATCGTGTATGTTTGTAAGAAAAATATTATCAAGAATCTAAACA
This sequence comes from Odontophorus gujanensis, assembly GCA_013399175.1. NCBI lineage: Eukaryota > Metazoa > Chordata > Aves > Galliformes > Odontophoridae > Odontophorus > Odontophorus gujanensis. Next base: position 13,159 of record VXAB01004543.1, on the reverse strand, counting down.
CTGACTCTCTGTGATTTCCCCAAACATCTTTTGAAGGAGATAAACTAGAATAATCTCTCTTTACAAAGTTCCCACAAGCAAGCTCACAGACACAGTAGCTTTACCTTCAAAAATAGAATGTGACTGTAGGCACTTATGCTAATCTCTTTTTTGGCAAATCAGCTTTTTTGTATTGAATCTTGCTTGATTGAATAGCACTGGAGCTGCCAGAGTAAATGCTATTATCAATGTACAGTAATTAAGGAAATAGTCCTTGTCACTCCAACAGTGTCCAGGCAGTGCCTTCTGTAATAAATGATAAAGAAATCTCTTCAAGGTGTACAGAGAGGAGCCAGGGTGCTCTTGACATGCAGCAAAGCCACGCGACGTACGGTTGCAGGTAATGGGGGAACCGTAAATGCCCATGGAGCTCATGTTAAATGCATGTTTGGCACTAAGCACCCAAGTAGCTGCTCGGCACTAAAACACGTAATTGTTTAATTTGTCGTGTAATTTCCTAACTCAGGGCAGTTGAGCGTCTCTTATTCCCCACCCTTAAAATATGTGCGAGAGGGAATGGGGGGGAGACCCTTCCATCAGTCACAACTTCAAAGATCCTCTCCCCCTTCGGGCAGCAGCCTGCACAAACGATAAACCTTGCTGTGAGATCAGCAGAGCCGGGCTCTGCCAAATCCGTTTGGGGAGACAATCTCAGTGAAAAGAACTTGTCATTCCTTCCCCCACCCTTCCGTTTCACTTGAAACTTTGCAGCCCAGAAATGCTGTTGTGGATCACAGTTCCAGCAGCACCGAGGTGAGGGATCCCCCAAGGAGAGAGGGGAAAAAAAACCCAAACAAACAACCTCTGGACATCTTCTGTGTTATCGCATGTACCAAGACATGCAAAATACAGCAAAGGAGGACAAATCTCGAGCAGGTAGCCCAGATCTGCAGTGCTGGAGCTCTCAGCTGCAGCCTCACGTCGAGATCATTGCAGTAAATGCTGTGGCTTGAGACATGCTGAGCTCTGCAGTTGGTAGCAGAGATCTCTGTCTGCTGAAGGTACACGCAGAAGATATGTTGCTTAATGGGCAATAAATAACAAGGGGAGGTATTTAATCAAGTGTGCTGGGAAATACTGCTCGCACAAAATGACGTGCATGTCCGAGATGCAGTGAATGCTCCCAGGGTCGGAAGGGAAGGGCGAAGGAGCACGGCGTGGGCTGCTGAGCTTCGTCCCCGTGCTTGCAGGGCTCACGCGGAAGGATTCTGGCTGCAATACTCCTTTTCCCAGCAGCCTGTGTCTTACCTAAACTCTGAATAAGAATTTTCATATTTCATAAATCTCTCAGTTTTACCTGGGAGTCTGCGACGGGGATTTTAGCATTCCCTGCAACACTCCATTTTAACGCGGTGACATTCTGAAGGCTGGGGCGTCGTAACCTCTCCATTACATCTTTGACACAATGAAGTGTCTCCTAAATAAAATAATTCAGAGGGATCGATCCGGTGAACTTCAGGGTGCACCTTTTCAATTATTTTTTAAAGATGGAAGTGTTTTGTGCATATTGAGCGTGGGCGTCGTGGGAACGGGAGGGAGTCCTGAAAACGGACTCGCGATTCCAGCACGACCGCGAGCTCAGCGCCGCTGTTTCCAGGCCTCTTCTCTGTTGCATGTAAAACATTAATGTTCTACATATTGTTCCAAAGGATTTGTTTTATAAATGCCCCCAGCTTGACCTTCAGAACTGTCTGTTTGAATCTGAGCAGAAGTGCGCTGGTCAGAATTCAAAAAATTATAGCACAGGCAGCGGGTTTTTTAATTGAGGCATGCCAAATACCAAAGGCAGATGCTTTTTCATTCTGTAGCTCCTGGATACGCATTCTACTTTTCGGTTTCAAGGACAAAGGAAACACTTATCCAATTAGATGAGGCATGAGATTGTGACATACGGGCTCTTTCCTTAAATAAAAAAAATGTTGGAAAAAGATATTTGACCCTAAGTCAATAAGTGCTATTAAAATAATGAATACTCCATAAATCCAACCATACATGCAGCTCGTATTAAACACTGTTCTGTTTTTGTTGCTAAGAGGGCTGTGAGACTGCCTGGGATAAAGCCCCACACAAGTTTCTTGTCCAAATCGCATTTTAAAGGCCTTACTTTTAAAATGGGATATACCAAAGTGTAAGCCAATTAAATTGCCAGGCAGACCTCTGCTATCTTCTCACGTTTGACATCTCTATTGAGGCAGTTAGATGATACCAAACACAGTGCAGTTGACAGAGCTGCTGGATTTCCCTCCACACACTTTCTTGCTCCTCTTAAAACACTGGTAGAAGCCCAACTTCCTAACAGCAGCATGGTTTGTCCAAGGCAGCGCTGCTTTTGGGTGGTATCAAAAGGAAATGGCCAATGGATGGATCCCACCTGAAGCTTGCAAGGCGTGCCCCATTCCTTTGCAGTAAGGGAGAAGCATTGAGGTCTGTGCCATTCAGCCCCTTCTCACCGAGATGGGCAACAGTTGTGCTCCAAAATAATTACAGCTCTCCTGAGGTTGTGCCATCCCTGGAGGTGCCCAAAGCCACAGATGGGGCCCTGTGCAGCCTGAGCTGGTGGGCAGCAGTCCTGCCCACAGGAGGGTTTGGGACCAGGTGGGCTTCAATGTCCCTTCCAACCCAACCACACTGTGATTCTGGTTTGAGCTTCGGTGTTTTTTGTACTCTTCATTTATTAAACTGCTGGCCAGTAATTGCTGGGAGCTTCTGATCCTCCAGAAGAGCGAGGAGCCACCACCATACTCAGCTTGCAGCTCATGAAGTTTGCTTTGCTGACATTATTAAAACTTGTGTCATCGTTGGTGCACGATGGGCTTGAGTCTCAGGTGCTGAGTTGCCCACTGAAATTACTGATGTTGGTTTCCAATCTGTCCTTTTTCACATGGCACTGCTTAAAGCAAACCAAAAGCAAAGTGTGGCATCAAACTAGGTTTGGGCTGAGCGATACTGGAACTAATGGAAGTGACTGTAAAAAATCACTGCAGTTCCCCTGGCCAAGTCCAGATGCCATTTTGATTTCACTCCACCTTGATTGCTGTATCTGGTCCATTGCAGCATCTCTCCTGCCATAAGCTCCTGAGGAACTATTAGCTATGTGTGACGTCTAACAGAGCTCCTCGTCATGATCCTCTGCTGCAATTCAGCACACTCAAACCCCATTCAACCCCACTGAGGAGCAGCAAAACCCACCCACCTGGCCCACTGCCTTTCTCCAGTCTCCTCACCTAGACCCAAAAGTCACCAAAGCCACTCCATGGGAGCAACCATTACAGGCAATGCCACCTCTCCCACAAACCAAACCCTCCTGCAACCACATCCCCATTGCTTCTGGGAGAGCCTTTGCAGAGCTCCCTGTTTCTACAGCTCATACACCCATAAAAAACAGCTGGAATACAGCGAGGAGAGGAAGAAACTCCATGAATTTTCATCACGTTGGTATTTCTGGCACAATTTACATCACTTTCGTGACTGTACCCCTGATCAGTTGGAGCAATAAATACCCTGAGCAAAGCTCACATTGCGATGGATGGGAGAGGAAGCAGTGCCCTGAAAGGTGTCACATTCTGGAAACCCGACCCAGGAAGCATGATCCACAATTAACAAGATGGGTAAAGGGAGTTGCTGGGTCTTAGCAAAGCCCTCTGATCATCAGAAAGGGAAAGTTGGTGCCAAACAGCTCTAAAGCATTCCATGTATCATTGATGAAATCTTAATATCAACAGCAAAATCAAAGGGAGGATATTAGCATTCTGGGCAGTGAGAGAACAGATCCATAGCATGCCTCTCAATAAATACAACACTGCAGTAAACTTCTTTAGCACTTTGCAATTCACATCTGATCTCTGCTGACCTTTTTTTTTTTCCTCCTAATTAAACCTTTAGCTTGCAAATGAACCATTTCCTACTTAAAACCAGTATGGGGCAAAGGAGGAAATCTTACCCACAACTTACAGGAGCTGCTGCTGATTTCACTGCCTGCTACAGCTTTTTCTAACTGATCCCTGTTTGAATATAATTGGGCCAACAACTTTTGCCTAGGTGAACACACCTGAGACAGCACTTAGAAGAATGAGAAAGGATGAGGATTACCTGGGATGAGCATGCAGCAAACTATTGAGCTGATGCCCTCAGGAGATCAGATGTACTTCAGGCTGCCCCAGCTCTGTGTCCCACTGCGTCCCCGCCCCACACTCACTATCACTGCCACATCACCAACAAAGATGTTGAACAAAATCTCAGTACTCACCCTTGAGGAACACCACACACCACTGGCCTCAACCTGGAGCTGCTGGCTGCAACCCCTAGAGAAAACCTCCAACCAGCAGCCAGCTCTGCCATAAAACCTTTCCCTGCCCACCTGGGGCAATCAGGAGCCCATGGGACACAGCTGATGGCTCCAGCATATCTCCAGGCTGTGCTCCTCAGGGCTGTGCTGAAGGTGTGGTGGATTGAGCGTGGGGATGGGGAGAAGGCCCGGTTGGGCCACTAGTAGTGCTTAAATAAGCAAGGTTTTACAAATGCCTTCAGTTTGACAAAGCACCGTCACCTTAGGGAACGTTTTCTTTACCAAACACTTAAAGCAGACGTTGTTTTCAAGGTTTTTTCTCCCATGGAGGACCTGGAGGCTTTTTCCATTCAAGCCCTGTGCCTGTTGGCAGCCCTGCAAGCTGCAACTGAGCATCTCCAGCAATGACCAAAATGCTGTTGTGCCGCTAAAATACCCCAAAATCACATCATTCCCACTCCCTTCCCTTGGTGACACCAAGGAGCACTGGGAGATTTTGCAGCTACTGGAGCTGCTCTTACCACGCACCTGGGTTATACAGCCAGAGCAGCAGACAGACAGACAGACAGATAGGCAGTCTGTGTCCTGCACATCTGATTCATTTCCAAATAAAACATCCCCAGAATGCAGCAGTGAGGCTGTGAAGGAGGGGGCACACACAGTGATGTGGGATCTCTACCAGGGAAGCATCCCAGATGGAGAAACCAAAGCCGCTCAGCACCCCGAAGCTGCAGCGAGGGCTCCCCATGGATGGGATGGGACAGAAACTCCCCAGCCACAAACCTGAGCTCACCGTGTCCCCTCCAGCTCCCCACGAGAGCCCCAGTGCCCCCCACCCAGCCCCGGCAACCACACTGCAGCGTGGCACGGCCCGGCTCATCGGCTCAAGAGGGCAAAAGCGATTAACGGGAAATCAATGGGAATAAAACGCTCCCGCCTGCCGCAGTACACAATTCACTCCTGCCGACAGCCGTCCCCGCACTGCAGGGAAACGCAGTGCAGCACCGGGCAGCCACCGGGGCCGGGGATCCTGCAGTTCTGCAGGCAAACCAAGGGCGCGAGACTCTTGGACGGCCATACAAGTTCGCAGAGGCTCCGCCGCCCCACAGCCACGTGAGCAATGTGATGTGGGGAGATGAATATTCCCTTCCTTCCCTTAGCTCCTTTCAAACGGGCTGGAAAGAAAGGAGGTGGGGGGGTGGGGGGGGGGAGTTCCCCGGCAATATCCAGCAAAAGGACAAAATAATGAGAAAGCTATGAATCATGTTGCTTTTCTGGACTTCGATACAAAAGGCCTTGTTCTCCCCGAGAGCCGCCGGCAGCGCGCGTTTGCGGCACTAAATAAAAAGTATCCTTGGGGGGAAAAAAACGTGTTGTGAAGTAATTTAATTCTGGCCAGCTAGCTGGATCAAACCCCTGTTTGCTAGAAAAGTGGTCGAAATGTGCAGCTTAATGGAAGATTGGGCTGCGTAATGGTGGGCGTGGGGGTCTCAGCGCGGGATGCGGTGCGGGAGCTGCCGGGGACTGATACCATATGAAACCCATAACAAATTAAGAAATGAATATTTTATGAATATGAGCAGCCAAGATGAGTTCAGATGCAGCTTTGGGGCAGGCGGCTTTGGGATAGGCTGAAGGACCGGTCCCGTGGTGAGCTGTATGGCTGAGGCCTGCTGCCATGTCTCCCAGCACGATCAGTATTCACACAGTGTTGATCACCAGCATTGCATGGTTGCTCCCTGACATTCTCTGTCTCCAGGTCACAGAACCACAGAACTATTGGGGTTGGGAGGGACCTCTGGCACTTCCCCAGTCCAACTCCATACAGCAGTTCCCTGCATGCATCCAGGTGGGTTTGGATTTCTCCAGAGAGGGAGTGTCCCACACCTCTCCTGGCAGCTGTGCCAGGGCTCTGCCACCTTGCAGTAAAGATCTTCCTCATGTCTGTATGGACCTTCTGTGTTCCAGTTTGTACCCATTGCCCCTTGTTTTGTCACTGGGTACCACCAAACAGAGCCTGGTCCCATCCTCCTGACTCCCACCATTGATCAGCACTGATCAGACCCCCTTCAGCCTTCTCCTCCCCAGCCGCACAGCCCCAGGAGGGCACAGCCCAGCTCCAGACCCCCACCATCTCTGCACCCTCTGCTGTGCTCTCCAGCAGTTCCCCGTCTGCCTAAAACTGGGGAGCCCCATGCTGGCTTCAGTTTTGTCCTCCCCAGGGCAGAGCAGAAGTGAGGATCACCTCCCTCACCTTCTGTCCACACTCACCCCATGTCCCATCGGCCTTCTTGGCCACCAGGGCACGCTGCTGCCTTGTTGCCAACTGTTGGCCAACTGCTGGTCAACCCTTGGTCAACCACTGGTCAACCCTTGGTCAACCAGAGCAGCCAGGGTTGCGGTGTGGCAGTGCCGGCCCGGTGCTGACTGCCAGTGCCGCTGGCCTGCAGCAGGGCTGGGTGCTGGCCTGCTGGCATTGGCTGCAGACAGCACCAAATGCTGCGTGTCGTTCATCTGGCACATTTTAGCTGTAATTGCAACAGCCTGAACTACCACACGTTTTTATGTGCTGATATTTCATGACATTTTATGTACATAATCTGCATATGTTATTTTTAGAAAACTTTCTCTCTGGGACAGCCTCATGTGCTCCACATCTTGTTTCCATGAGCATGTGCTGCAATTGGGAGCTTTTGGATCTTTTCCCCTTCTTTTCCCCCTGTCAGAATCATTTTCTGACTCGCAGAAGCGGCACACAGAACATAATATTTTTCTTTTTTTTCACGAGCATGCTTTTAGAGAGAATAACACAAAAAAAGGGCGAGCTGAGCAGGCCTCATCCCTATTTCTATGGCACCAGGGCTGAGCTCTGACCCCGGAGAAGACCCACTGGGAATCTGGGAATCAGGCTTCAGACACAGCAGCGATCGGACGTGCTGGACACAGGCTGCCTGTCTGTCTGTCTGTCTGTCTGCTGCTCTGGTTGTACAACCCAGGGATTCTTGGGTGGAAGTGGCCTCAATCTTGGGAGGGAATAACACGATTTTGGGGCATTTTAGGATCAAGACAATGCTTTGGTCTTTGCTGACCAGGGAAGTTTTTGTGCAATAGATATGTAGCCCTTGTGGGGGGAAAAACTTTGAAGATGAGGTCTGTTTTATGTGCTTGGTAGAGAAAATGTTCCCTAAGATGACGCTGTTCAGTCAGACTGAAGGCATTTTTGGAAGCTTGCTGGTTTAAGCACAGCTGGTGGCCCAGTGAGGGAGGGGATGCCATCCAGAGGGATCCAGAGAGGTGGACCCATGGGAACCTCATGGAGTCCAACAAGGCCAGTCGGTCTGGGTGCTGAGCTTTGGGTGTTCATTGGCCCCGTGGTGCTGTGGTTGGGAGGAGCAGTGCCTTGGTTTGCACAGCAAAGCGTGTCCAGGACACTTTGAGCCCTGCAGATCTGCTCAACCATCACTTGAAGTCCTTCTTCAGAGCCCGCTTCGCGTCCCGACGAAGAAATAAAACAAACATTTGGTAACACACGCAGCATATGGTTATTGTTTGCTGCAAGGACAGGGGAAAACATTACTCCACAACGTGACAAAAAGGCTGCAGCTGCAATATCGCATTACAGCACTGTGCTTTATTCAATAAGGGCCGGGGCTGTGTGGCGGAGCTCCCCTCAGGGCGGCCGGGGGCCCCGGGCTGCCGTGCTGCGGCAGCGGGCATGTGCCGTTCGTTAGCGCCAGAATCTGGTTTCAATTCGGTCTCTTCAGATTGTATTTTCACAGTGACTCATTAGTCACCCAATGTTGACAAGCAGTTGTAAGGGTGCCATCTCCCTCATTGTTTATAGGCAAGTGCAGCGCCCAAAGTGATTTATTTGGGCTTTAATTAAAATTTGCGGAGAGAGCAGTGATTTTTTAGCAGCGCCGTTTCTAATTTGTGGTCTCGGGGAAAGGAAAAAATAAAAAAAGAGAAATCAATAACCTCACCCTGTTGGTGTGCTCATCGTCACCTGGGGCACTGGGCTGCTCTGGAATCCCCGCATGGCACTGGGATGGGGCTGGCAATGCGGCCCTGGGGTACTGCACATCTATGGGGCATGGAAACCAGGGAAAAATGGGAACACGGGGCTTTGCTTTGTGGTGAGCACAACCTCCGTGATGGCACCTGCGAGCAGCAAAGCAACAGATGTTGCCATTGACTTCTTTATGACTCTGAGAAGAAAGCAGAGGACCAGTGGCCGCAGCTGGCAGAGCTTTGGGATCACTGTTGAGTGTCCCGTGCCCATCCCCAAAGTGCCCCATGTGCCACCTGGAGGGACACCTCCATGCTCTGTGTGGCAGCAGATGTGTTTCTGCAAGTTGCCATAACATTCCCCCTGAATTATGAAAGTTAGGAGCCTTTCTTAGCTTAATACCATGGCTCAGAGAAATCCCTGCTATTACCTGATGTAAATATATATTAATTAAAGCACTTTGGAAATGCAGAGTATTGACCTAACAGGCCATAATGGCTCTTCTTGAGCAATTATAATCTATCATCCCGGTGCATGTTTAGAACGATGGTTTTCAGGAGGTGCGTTATTGACCTGCTGCTCCGGGTGGTTTCCTCCTCCTGCATGAACCCTTCCACAGCACGGGGCTGCCACGTGAACGTTCGTGTCCTCCCCCCATCCTGGGAAATAACTGGGGTCCGGGTGGGTGTTTATAATGAAGATAACAAACGTGATGCGATGCATCCTGGCCTCACCTTGCCTATGGAAAATGTTGGAATGGGATGGACCTTGAGGTCCCTTCCAACCCAACCTTTCTAAGACTGTAGAAAGCACAGGAAGGGACAAATCCCACACTCCTGGTGCCAAAAACAGAGTTTGGGATGAACAGGAACCTGTGGTCAGAAGGTGGAGGGGCATTGCCATTTCCACAGCTGAGCTTGGAAGGCCCCATCCCCATCGGTGGCAGAGGCCTCACCCCCGGTTGGGGACCAGAAGCTTTTACACCTGGTGCAACAAGAGCTTTGACACCGTGCTGTGGAAAACCAAGGCACTTTGTTGGCTTTTGAGTGATTTAAGGTCAAAGAAGCCATGGCCAAAAGCCTCCCACCTGCTCCGGACTGTGGAGAAACACGGGCTGAGTCTACTGCTTCCTTCCCACCAGGGACACCGGGAGCAAAATATTTATCTGTACAAGAAAAACTTTGTGCTTTCCAGTGGTGGAAGCCCTTTCCAAATAAAGCACCCGTCTCCTGGGACTTACTTACACCTTCAAATTTAATTTTCCCTTAAATCAAACAGTGTATTAATCCCCAATAGAAAACATGTTCCAGTTGCACAAACAATATTTAAATGGTATAATAGGGACATCTTTTATAAATACTTCTAACAAATCCTGAAAAAAAAAGAGAGTGTGGGCTATAATTAATAGAAATGCCAAGTGCCAGCTAACCAGGAAAACTCCAGCATCATAAATCTGTCCCGAGCTTTCTCACACATGCTGATGGATGAGTACTCGGAGCTTAAATATTTAACAATCTATAATTCAAATACCTTTCCTACCCTATTAAATTTGTCACGTTTATAAATAAATGCAATATTTAGCTGAATTCTCCATGAAACTCGTGCGTCTCTCCCCCAGCAGCAAAAAAGTACCATTTTGGAAGAGCACAGCACCCGGGGAGATGTGAAGCACTGCTCATTCTCCTGCCCAGAGCTGGGTGCCACCACCTAAATTCCCACCCACTGCATCCCAAATCTGCAGTGTTGGTGGCATCGCATCCTCTCCCCACAGCACGCAGGGGCTGAGCGTATTTGGGGGTGTTTCCCATCCCATTGGTTGTGGCTTTTTGGACGTGCCAACCCAACCAAAAAAAAAAAAAAAATGACACCAGGTTATGAAATTTCTGAAGGGTAATAATGAACAATAGGGAAAAAGATTAAACCCCATATAACAAAATAGTTGGCCACGTCTCCATTCTAATAGGTTTGGATAATGCAATATGCAGGCAGGTATGATGTCGTATGAATCACATTTATAGGAACATTTTCCAATTTCTTTGCTGCCTAAGGCACGGAGTTGCCATTCATTTCTCACGGATTAATATTTCTTTGTCAGAAGAGGTGGGTTATGGTTGGTGCTTGGGAGTGGTTTGTGTCCCAGGTGAGTGGGGTTTGTGCTGGGGCTGCTTTAGTGCTGCGAGTTTTGCTCCTTGGTTGTGCCCCAGTGGCTGCATGCAGCCCAGGCCCAGGCCCAGCACAAGTGACTGTAAGCAGAAGGTGCAAACAGTCCCTGGGAAAGGGGTGGGCTTGGGTTCATCCTGGATCGCAGCACTGATTTGCCTCTGCCTCTGGGAAGGGGAGGATGGGAACAAATGCTCTGGGTCTGGTGTTAACGAGCACAAGGCCATCCCCTGGCCAAACATAATAATAGCAAAAACATTGCATGTTGCTGGTTTGCAGTCCTCCTCCCTATTTCCAAGGTTTGGGGAGCCTAGGAGGACTGCATGGTTCACCTGGGAGCAGCTGGACACCAAACCCAAGGACTGGGAGAACCAACACAACAACGACAGAGAACCCACGGCGGTTTCCATCCCCTGAGCACCCACTGCTCCTGGGCAGTGCCAGAGCCCGCTCGGAGCTCCCACAATTAAAGCAAGGAGTTAAAGTAACACTAAAGCTGCCCGTGTGTGAGGGAGGTGCGGGGCACTGAGGGCTCCAGCCCCCGCGCCGTGGGAACGCGTGTCGCCATTGCATAAATCTCAGTCGTGAATTTATTGCCATAATTTATCAGCTCATGTTGCTGAATGGCCAAGTAGTTAATTTTGAAATGAAGTGGTGCTATTTTCATTAATACCCTTGTGCTAACTACCTATCAAAACACTCAGAGGCAATTAATACCATGTTGCTGAAGGACCCAACCAATAAATATTTCCAGTCTCAGCTTGTCTGCGGCAGATGAAAGGCAGCAGATGATCCTGCTGCTGCGCTCACGGCCCCAGCTTCTCCCCTTCTGTACCATCAGGAACTCTTACGTTTAAGGAAGAGATGCAGTAGCCAGATTTGCTGCTCATGTGTGTTTGTGAGGTCCCAGCCCTGCTGCCTGCAGATAGCATGCTCCTCACCGTGCCCAGCACGCACCCATGCCAAGGATTGAATATTAGGGGAAATCTTTTCTCCAAAGAATGATCAGCACTGGCACAGGAGTGGTGGGGTCACCATCCCTGGAGGTGTTCCAGAGCCGTGGGGATGTGGTACTTGGGGATGACACTTGGCACGGCCATTGCTGCTTTTTTCAGCCCTGGGATGTGCCTCCTGTCCTGATGCTGCACAGAGCTGCCGGCCAGGATAAGGCCAGAGGTGCAATGAGGGGCACCAAGGGGACCGCAGAGGACAGTGACATTAAATCTGTGCGTGGCCCAAACCTCCCATCCTGCTCCCATACCTGGACTGAAATCAGAAGGAAGTGTCAGTGGAGAAATATCACTGCTTTGTGAGCGGCTGGTATTAAAAAGCAGTCATTTTTCCCAAAAGAGAGGGGAAGAGCTGCCTGGGACAGAGCTGTGTGCCCCGGTGACCCCATCCCCTGTCCTCACAGGGCTGCCCATCAGCCCTGGCGCTGCCTTTTAAGGAGAGAATGGGCAGAATTGCTCAAATGCAAGAGAACACTTTCTGCAAATGTTAACTTCTGCACCTATCCTTTAAGGAAAAGCTGTCACATGCTGACAGATTCGAGGCACAGGAAAGAAACTATTTCTACCCAACTCCCACAGAGGTCTTGCAGGGAGGTGCCGCGATGGCCAAAGCGCGGCCGCACGGCTGAGCTTCAGGAGCACGGTGGCATCCCCCACTCCACTCCACCCAAAGATACATGCACAGCAAATTCATCTCTGTGAGCTGCTGCTAGGTGCAGCCAGCTCTGGGCTCAGCGCCGATGGGTTCGGTGTAACCGCGCAGCACGGAGACGCGCCAGCCCCGCGTACGCGCCCGAGCTCTGTGCAAAGGAAATAACAACACGGCCCCGTAGCATTAGCAATTTTTTATTTTCCTTTTTTGTTGCATAGGAAATGCAGTACTTGCTTCCAGTAATTGTATTGTAATGTGAGAAGGTGGTAGCACTAATGGTTGAATACAAGAGTTAAACTAATCCACACCAGCTCAAAAAACCTGCGGAGACTTAGTTGAATAAGAATGGATGCCCACAGTGATTCTCAACCAATTACAATATTTTTTTTTTTTTTTTTTTTT
>VXAB01004542.1:0-19675 GCA_013399175.1 Odontophorus gujanensis | reverse complement strand
TTGGTGTGGGGGGGAGCTGTGCTCTGGTTCCTTGATTTTTTTAGTTTTTGTATTACGCTGCTATTAACCTGTCTGTTTTCTTTTCTTCCCTTACAGGAACAAACACATCATGATTGATTTAGGTACAGGTAATAACAACAAGATCAACTGGGCAATGGAAGATAAGCAAGAGATGATTGACATTATAGAAACTGTTTATAGAGGAGCCCGCAAAGGTCGAGGTTTAGTGGTATCACCAAAAGATTATTCTACTAAATACAGATACTGACATTTGTTGTGGCTGTGCTTTTCTTTTTTTTTTTATAACTGTTCATTCATTTAAAATTATTTTTCTGTATGTGTGTAGATACATATGTATATTAAAAAAGAAATAAACAGTCTTTCAACATTGAGCATATTGTTAATTATTTAAAACCTTTGAATTCCATTTGGAAAAGGAAAGGACACAAAGCCTAGAACTGTCTGACTGCAGTAGCACTCTGGGTTTTTTTGTTGTTGTTCTTTAAGACTTTACTCTGTCCTTTTTGTATGATGTATTTTTGTACACAAAAAGCCTGTTTGTAGAAAAGCATTTCAGCTTTTTTTGTTTACTTCCGTGTTGTGCTTAGCTACCTGCTGGGTTGAACCACCCCACAGTCATTTCCAGTGGGATAGCAGAGAGAATTGAAGAAAAAAAAAAGTAGGACTCATGCGTGGAGATAAAACTCTTTACTAAGATAGAGAAAAAGGATAATAACGCATACATTCATGTATATATATATCTACATATGTATATAAAACAAGTGGTGCACAAGTAATTGCTCACCATTCCCCTGACTGGTGCTGGTTCCCCCATGAATTCCTATCCCTTTCAAAATTCCTTCTGCATGAAGTCACATGGTATGGAATATCTTTTTGGCCTGTTCAAGTCAGCTGTCCTCATTCTGTTCACTCTCAACTCCTTGGGCCCTTTGCTAAGGATGGCCTTGGCTCTTAGAACACTTCTCAGCAACAGCTATAAATGTTGGTATGTTCTCAACATTGTTTTTCTCCTAGAACTAAAACATAGCATCATACCAGGCACTCTGAAGAGAACAATTCTGTCCCAGCTAAGACATTTTGTTACACAGATATCTGGGAAAATTACACTGTAGGGCTTTTTTTTTTGTTTGTTTGCTTGAATGTCGGTGCCGTTTTTTTTACACACAGAGGAATTTAGTGACACACCTTTGCTTCATCTGCACTCTCAAGTCAGTTGCCATTTTGTTGAACTGCCTCTCTGCTGCCATCTGTCATACAGCAACTAAGTGTAATGGAATACTGGCAGGAAGGTTCAACCTCTATTGCCATATCACCGACATCCACCTCTGGCATCATGGGCCAACGTAATAAAACAGGAGGCATTACTTTCGGAGCAGACCTTATAATTCAACTCCTTTATTTGACACTGAGTAGGAAGTCTGGTTATTTTTATGGAGTTACTTCTATGATACTAATTAAAAAACATACTGTTTGTTACCAGTTGAGCTCTTAGAACTCATTAACTATTTATTTGCCTATTCTGTATTGCCAGTTGTTTGAAGGTATAAGAACAAAGTGTTTCTACTTAATATCTTCCTGGTGCTGATCTACAGCGTAATCTGGATCGCTGTGCTTTATTTAGTGAGTTGCTGCGTGTTAAGCATGCACGTGTTGGTGACAATGATATAAACCATTTCAACATGTGGTGGATGTCAACTCCTGAAAGAGGTTGCTTCTGAATTAATTTTAGAAACTATTGGATATATCACATAACACAAACAGTGTTTTTCAGTACCGTGCAGAACAGGGTAAGACAGTTTGCATTTATCTGCAGTTGCTGCACAGGCCTTACCTCCATATGTCAAATCAATTAAAGCAGAAGTAGAATGCATTTTATTATTAATTTTTAGAGAATTTAGAAGGTGCAAAGGATGATTGTGAGTGAATAAAGTACACTCCATATTCCCAATTTTTGGTTTATGGTGGAAGGCACTACTTAAAAGTCTAGTCTAGTCTTCCAGTGAAAATAGGTCTTACTTGTTTGGCTTGCCTAAGCCTGTGAGCAGTGCTGAATTACTAGATTGAGATTCCTCAGCCTTTCTGGAGTGGCTGTTCTGCTGCTTGAACCCTCACTGCTGAAAATGTCCCAGTTGGAATCTCCTGTGCCTCTACATTGTGTCCCCCATTTGCCAGTCAGCCAACTCCTCATAGCTGAACTGTGGCACAAGCTAATTGTCCTAGAGGTAAGATCTGGCACTTGTCTTCGAACTTCATGAGGTTCTTGTCAACCCATTTCTTTAAAAAGCAGCCAACTTCTCCTCCCAGTTTGGCAATGCTTGCAAATCTACACCACTTAAATAATTGATTAGAAGTATGTTTTGATACGGAAGAAGTAATTTGTGATAGACACTAAGCATTAACAAATGCCCATTTTAAAAACATATCCTTCATTAGCTGAGGTTTTCTATTTAGCTGGTAGCTCTTCAGTTTCTGCATTTGTTGAAAGATATCCTGAGTTTCCACCAAAGTATTCCCTGCCAAAAGCACCATTTTTTGGTGTATAAAAACAACCACTGATTGCTGGCTTTTAGTTCAAAGGAATGTTCTTTTAGCTAGGATAAATTTATCAAGCAGACCTCTCAAATGTGAATCATTTTACTTCACCTGAGTCAGGGCAATTCCAAAAATGAATACTGGCTTAGTGATTTTTGGACAGAGAACAGCCCTATGGACAATTTATGGGTGTTGGATGAAAAACTCGGTATGTGCTTGCAGCCCAGAAGGTCAATGGAATCCTGGACTGCATCAGCAAAGGGGTGGTCAGCAGGACACAAGAGGTGTTTGTCCCTCTCTGCTCCGCTCTCAAGAGGTCCCAAGTGAAGCACTGCAACCAGGTCTGGGGCCCATAGCACAGGAAATGCAGAGGTGTTGGAATGCGTTCTGAAGGATAGAGAGTTGAAACATCTATGGAGTCAGGTTGAAAGAGCTGGGCTTGTTCAGCCTGGAGAAGGCTCTGTGGAGACTGTACAGTGACCTACCTGAAAGGCACCTACAAGAGAGCTGGGGAAGGACTCTTTATCAGGGATTCCGGCCATAGGACAATGGGCAATACTTTAAGCTAAAAGAAAGAGGGTAGATTTAGAACAATATTAAGAAGAAGGTCTTTATTCAGAGGGTGGTGAGGCACTGCACAGGCTGCCCAGAGAAGCTGCAGATACCTCATTGCTGGAAGTACTAAACATTAGTGGTTGGATGGGGCTTTGTGCAACTCAATATAGTGGGAGGTGTACCTCCCCAGAGCAAGGGGTTGGAACTAAATGATATTTAGAGGTCCCTTCAAACCCAAGCTAGTCTGGGATTCTACTACCATAGAAATCACTGTATTCTGTGAAATACCATTTATTTTAGGATAAGGTTATGTTCAGTGAACCCATTAATGAAAGCTTTGCAAAGGCATTTTTATAGTAACATCAAATAAATTAGGTACGTTTCTTTTCAGCAGGGACAAATTAATGTTCTAATGTAGAAAATTTAAGTAACATCAAAATGGCTTACAGTGCTGCAAAAGTACTGCCATAGGTATTCTGAGAACACATAAAAAGGCAACAAGGAAACATAATGGAAATTTTAATATTAGCAATATTAAATAAATACACTTTGTACATGGAAAAAGTTTGTGACTAGGTAAGCTCACTACTATATAGCATAATTTTCTATCCATATATGTATATATATATGTATACAAACTTTTTTTTTTGCCTCCCTTGAAACTAATGATTTATTCCCAATTATAGGAAATAGTGTCTATATGGGAACTGTTGAATCACGGCCTGAACCACTGATTGATCACCTGAGGCGAGCACTGAGTCAGCTGCAGGAGCACAGGTGAAGGTGATATACCTGTGTGATTGGAAGGGGTGGAGCCTGGTTCCACCTCTCCCAGACCCCATTTAAGGGCTGACCACCACCAGGGAAGGATCTCTTGTTGGAGATCCCTCCCGTGTGCAGTCATCAGCAAGCCTCAACCAATGTAAAAGGTGAGCCACCCTTTACTTACCAGTAGTCTGTGTACTATCTATATAAAGCCTTACGGAAATATACCTCCCTCCGTGATATCTCCTCTGAATTCCATCCTTTCAAATTATCCGCCCTACAGTGTCCCATTTAGATGAATAAACCTAGCTTTCTACTCCTTTCCTGGGACAATATTTTAAAGGAAAAGAAAAATGGAGACTCCACCACCATGTGGTACAAGTGTATTTGTCTTCACTGACACTTTCTGTGACCTTTCTGTGACTAGTGACATTGATTGTAAGCAGTGACACACTCCAGATTCAGTGCAGAGCTGCTCTCCCTTTATTTTTCTTGCTCATATTCTTATTTCAGTGCTGTAAAGAAACAGTGAATAATTAAGTTAGCGGTTTAATTATGCATGGTCATGATTCCACATAAAATATGAAGATCTCTATACAGTTAAATACACTTTCAAGAGATTGTCTTTCTATACTTGTAAAAATAATTACAATGCTTATCTTCAGGAAAGGGACAGAATGAATAGACACCTGAATTACTTCAGCATACTTACAAACATTCCTGTCTTTTGCTGAGCAAGCAGTCTCAGTTGGTTTAAACAAAGAAAGCTTGCAAGAACAGGAAGAAGGAAACACAAGCACCTACTGTATGCTGTGTAATAAATACTTAGAACACTAAGGTAACTATCTGTGGGATCATTTGCAACAATACAGTGATGTAAAATCACATAGTGTACCTTAGCATCCCATGATTTTTAAATCACTGTTTATATCACCTAACAATACCTGCTACTTCCACCCCACATCTGAGCACTGCGAGGATGAATCACTGCTCTGGTCTGGACAAAGGTGTTAATGAAACACAGAGGAAGCTGTAGCTGTTTTTAAAAATGAAGTACATAAACCTATAGCAGAAAGAATCCTCAACCACTTCTGTTAGTATAGTCAAGGGAGATGACTAATGGACAAGAGCACTTAAAGCCACACACACCTTCTTTTAAATACGCAGCCTGAGTTTACAGATTTAGTTTGCACTGCTTCTTAGATTTGCGAGACAACTGGAACAGATACCATAGTTTTGCCTCCTCTGAAGAAGTGGTAGCATTTTTTGCTCTTGGTAAAAATAAATACAAGGTAATTTTAGACATTTGAAATAAATCCTCAGTATATATTAAAATCAAAGTGAAGCAATGTATGATTAAAATATAACCTATTCTCATGCTAGGTGCTGTAGATGCTGTGGGTGCTGCTAAGTGGCAACACAAAAAAATACAAGAAAACAGAAAGTTTCTTTACTCTCAATTCATCATCGGTGTTCTCTATTCCAGCCTCTGTCATTAGGTCAGCAACATGCTTCTCAAGGTCACTGATGCGCTCACCCATTTCTTCCAGTAAAAAGTTAAAGAGAACTTCTATAAAATAAGAATTGTTATTGTTGTATACAGTTCTTCTCTTCTGTGAGAAAAATGCAAAGCTTTCTTCCAGGTGCCTCAGCCTTTTACTTAATCATGTTCAATGCTGATGCAATATCAATCTTGCAGTTGTAGCACAGTATTGTATTATAACAAGGCAATCCTAATTTCTTTTGCAACACAGAAGCATTCAAGTTCTAAGTATTTTCAAATGCTTTCCTATCTGCCCATGAGTGTACTGGACTATTTCCTGTGTAAAATATTGTCACTATTCAAGGAACTATTTTAGGTAATACCACATGGTCAACATTCATAATCAAAATGTAATCAAAATATAACTGCTGACAAACATCAATTTCTTGCCATTAATTATCTCCAAAGAAGCAAATTCATGAAAATGGGAATGTGTATGTGTGTCAGAAAAAAATTTAGGATGTAGCAATTCTCCAATTTCAGAAAGCAGAGGTAGCTCCTGTTACCACATCTAACAAGAGCAGGCCTTGAAAGCCTTACTTTCTTTTGTGGGCTCACCTTCCCGTGCTCAGGAGCCTAAAAGAGTTGTTTCTAACCCACCAACATGCACGGATATACCAGTGTGAGTGGCATTTTTAAATGTGCCTTCACAACAGTTAAACATCATTTGTTGCTTACTTTACTTGAAATCTAGAACTGCTGTACAGAAACCAACGGGATTGTCTTTGCTAAAACTTTTTTTAGGTTTTCCTTTTAAGTAAAGGAAAAAAACAAACCATGTTGGGAGCCAGACCAGCTGACTTTATATCCTATCCTATTTATATCATTAACATCTTAATTTGAAGATGAGGGAAAGAAAAGAAAAAAGAAACGCTTCGATTTCAGTAAGCAAAGAAAAAAAAAACAAAAACACCTCTTTGTGTCTATTGGCAGTCCACAGCAGGGAAAGCAAAATGAAACGTGAAGGAACTGCAACTCCTAGAGGTACAAAACTTCTGTCACAGAAGCAATAACCTAGATTTTTATTTTTTAACAAAAAAGGATATTTCTCAGAGTTATCCTTTCTGTCAGAGCTTGAAAATTCTCCTGCAGCTGATAAAGCAGATTTTCCGCCTAAGAAAAGAAAAACAGAGCAACGACGGGCAGCATTCCGACAGAGACCGGGACTCTGGCCTCTGCGTCCGACCGAAGAGAAAGCTCCCACAGCAGCGAGCCGCGGAGCACCCGAGCCCCGCCCCCAGCAGAACGATCCCCGAGCTCACCAGCTGCGAGAGCCGCTCCGCGCCGGGCGACTCACCGGCAGCCATCGCCGCTGCGGGCAGGTGGGGACGCCGGGCCTCGCGCGGGTCGTTCGGAAGGCGGCGAGGGAGACCGCCCTTCCCGGCGGGTCGCCAACTTGAGCGGGCGCCGCTGCGGAAGCGGTTCGGCTCGGCTCGCGGGTGGCGGGGATCCGCCGCGGGACCGGGCGGATCCCCGCAGGCACGCTGCGACTTGGCGGCCGCGCGGTTCCTGTCGGGACGTTGCCGTGCCGAGGGACGTCAGCGCGGGAGGAATTCGTACGGGCGTGCCGGCTGTGGGGAAAAATGGAGGCAGCTTGGCCGCTTTTTTCCTGCCAGGTTGCTGGCGTCACTGCTGCGACGTGAGAGCAGGATGATTGTCGTTCCCCGCCGGCTGTCGGGCAGTCCTCTTTTGTGTTGGACTCAGGGTTGCGCTGAGTGGCTGTGGGAGGACGGTCAGGTGAACGCTTAGAGGAAAGATCAGGCATAGCTGCGTTTTCTGTTGAGTTATTGGAGAAGTACGGGAGATAGAGCTGGCAGTTCTGCACGTGGTTCTTCGCTGAGAACCTTGAGTAGTATGGAAAAACTTGAAAGCACAGTCTCATAAATGTTTATATGCTCTCTAAGTGACTATGAGTTGGAACTAGATGATCTTAAAGGTCTGTCATGGTTTTATGATTTTTTGTTATCGGTATTCCGCATCATAACATTATGTAAGGCACTGGGAGTTATTAAAGAGTTCATGTTCCAGTTCTGTGCATCACTGATAGTTCTAGGTATACCTGTCTCAGAAGAGAAGAATTACATACCCCAGAGGACTTTGTGTTGCTTTGTGTTTTTCCATTTTCTGCTCAGAGGGAAAGATAAAAACTGTTGGCAAGTCAGGGGATCCGTCTCTTTCCCTTTCTGCTCATCCTGGCAGCGTGTGAGCTCGCTAACCATCTCACCTTCAGCGTTAGAGTAAGGCCTTCTGTTTTCAGACACTCTCTCTCTGATTTTATTTGGTTTATTAACATCAATTCCAATTATATTGTTATTTTATATGTATTCTGTTATTTTGCATTCCAATATCTTATTTAGTAAATTAGTTTTCCTCTTCAGATTGTTGCCACAGTTTTGTTTTTAGGCCCATCTCCCTACCCCTTTCTTTTTTGCCCTTTTCCCTTTCCTGGGGCGTGGGTCCGTGGGTCCCCTCACCCCATTCATCACACAACCAGGCTGAACCAGCCCATAAACCACTCACAAGGTCCCTGCCAACCATTCTATGCTTCTGTATTCGTATGTTTCGCATTTGTATATAGGCACTAGCTGCAACCATGTAGCTTTTTCATTCTCATGCATAAATAATAACAAATAATTGCTGATTCTTACCTGTTTATTAGTTGCTAATTGCTTTCCTTTCCCTTATGAGCACATAGTAGAACTGTAATATTTCTGCATTCTTTACTCCTCGTAACAACAGTTGTTGTGGTTTTGTGGTTTTGATGCCGGTACTCCACATCAGAACATCATGCAGGCACTTAAGGAGTTAATGGTGTTGGGAGCAGCAGAGGGGCGGAGCTCCGAGCCGGATGCCAGGCCGCTTTCTCTCGGCTGCCGTGGAGGTTCAGCACGTGTGCTTCCCCTGCAGTTCCTCCCTACCGTAAGCTCCCAGCTTTTGCTTTGGAAACTGTCTCTCTCTCAATTGTTCGATTTTATTAGATTTAGTAAAGTTTCCGTTCCTTCTCAAATCGTGCCGTTGTTGTTTTTTTTTGGTAGACCCATCTATTTCCTCCGTTCCCCCTCTCCCCGGAGCGCACGGCTCTGCTCGGGCAGACGTGTGGCCACTGACGGTCCAGTTTTTCGTTTTTTTTTTTTCTTTCTCCCTTCTCGGTTTCCCTTGGGTCACTGTCACGGATAATACCGTGACAGCAGTCTTGCTTGTTTTTCCCTCCTCCCAGAACAGCTACAGAAGCTTCCCTCTTATGCAGTCATATTTTCTGCTTAAGGCAGTTGAAATAGTTCTGGCTCCTTGGATCCAGATATCTTGAATAAAGCCATAGTGTCGCACTTGTGGTGAAGAGCTTGCAAAGGTGAAAAAACAACTGGAAATAAGGAGCAGCATGCAGCAGGATGCAACTAACCAGCTAGTGAGAACTGCACTAAATCTTTGTAGCACAACATTTAAGCAGTGGCTAGGTAAGAGTCCAGTTAGTTCTCCTTATTTGTGAGGCAGCTTGGTGGTGTCAGAACAACAAAAATTAAATTGTGATGGAGATTGACAAATAAAGGAAAAATTCACCATCCTCCCTCCCCACGCTCCATTCTGGTTTGGTTCTTCTATTATGTGCTCTCTGTAACTAATTTTAATGGCTTCGTCATTCGACTGTGTTAGCTGTGTGAGGCAAATAGTACAGAGCTGTTTTTATGGAGTTGAAATGCCAGGATGTCAAGATGATTACACTGATGAGTTATTCTTTAAGGAACTAAGAGAGACATTTAGATCAACTGGCTTTGTCCTTATGTCTCACTTCAGCTTGCCAGACATTAACAGGGAACACCACACAGCTGATATGAACAGGTCCAGGAGGGTCTTCAAACAACTTGCTGGCTGTCACTACCTGGTACAGGTACTAAGGGGCCAGACAAGAAAGGTGCTCTCCTAAATCTGTTGCTTGTGAACAGAGAAAGTCTTGTGGATGAACTGGCAAGCGGTGATCACCTTGGCCATAGTCACCATAGTGAATTTAAAATCATAGAATTATGAAGGTTGGAAAAGACCAGTAAGATCATCTCATCCAACTGTCAACCCATCACAACCATGCTCCTCTGTACCACATCTACATGTTTCTTGAAAACCTCCAGGGATGGTGACTTCACCACCTCCCTGGGGAACCTGCTCCAATACCTCTCCACTCTTTCAGAGAAGACATTTTTTCGTAACATCCAACCTGAACCTCATCTGGCGCAACGTGAGGCCATTCCCTCTAGTCCTATTGCTAATTATGCAGGAGAAGAGGCTAACTCCACCTTGCCACAACCTCCGATCAGGTAGCTGTAAAGAGCTATAAGGTCTCCCCCAAGCCTCCTTTTCAGACTAAGGAATACCAGTTTGCTCAGCCACTCCTCATAAGACTTGTCCTTCAGTCCCCTCACCAGCTTTGCTGCCCTTCTCCAGACATGCTCCCCCAAGCCTCGGTGTCTTCCTTATAGTGAGGTGGCCAAAACTGAATATAGTACTTGAGGTGTGGCCTCACCAGTGCCAAGTACAGAGGGACGATCACATCCCTGCCACTCTGCCCAAAGCCTGTAGCATTGCACAGGATTGTTGTCACCAAAATGCAGGATCCTGCACTTGGTTTTGTTAAAGCTTGTACAAGTGGCCTTGGCCCAGCAATCCAGCCTGCCCAGATCCCTTTGTAGGGCCTTCTTACTGTTAAGCAGGTCAGCACTTTCTCCCAGCTTGGTGTCATGTGCAAACTTACTGAGGATGCGCTCAACCCTCTCATCCAGATAAAGATATTAAATACGACTGGCCTCAGTACAGGCAGGGCAGATGGCTGGCTTGGCCAGAGATCTTCTAGAGCTTAGGTGAAAAAAGTGTATGGCTTCTGGAAGTAAGGTCAGGTGACATGAAAAGACTACAGGGATGCTGTTCCTCTTTGTAGGGAGAAAATTAGCACAGACAAAGGTGAGTTAGAGTTGAAGCTGGCCAATACTGTGTTGGACAATGAGAAGTCGATTTTTAAATACATTACCAACAAAAGAAAGACCAGAGAGAACATTGGTTCATTACTTGATAAGAGTGGTCATCTTACAAACAAGGACATAGACAAAGCAGAGACATTTAATGTCTTCTTTGCCTCTGTCTTCAACGCTAATGATGAGATCTGACATACCAGGTGCCTCGAGATGGAGGACTCTGACTGTGGTAATGATGAACTCCCAGCCAGCCCCAAACTTGTGCAGGATTTGCTGTTCCACCTGGGTTTATATAAGTCCATGGAGCCCAATGGGATTCATCCCAAGGTACTTAGAGAGCTGGCCAATGTCTTTGACAGACCTCTCAATTATTTTTCAACGATCTTTTAGGAGTCTGGAAAGGTCAGAGAGGTCCCAGTTGACTGGAAGCTAGCAGATGTTCCAGTTTTTAAGAAAGGCGAGAATGACGACCCTGGTAATTACAGGTCTGTCAGTGCCAGGTAAAATTAGGGAGAAAAATATTCTGGGAATTATTGACAAACACCTGAAGGACAGTGCAGTCATTGGTCACAGCCAACACAGGTTCATGATGCGAATGCTCTCAGACAAATGGTCTGATTTTTGGGTGGTCCATTCAGTCCATCCAGTCCAGTCAGGAGCTGACTCAATGATCCTTATAGGTCCTTCCTAACTCTAAAATTTTGTGCAGGTCTTACTTATTACATGACAAAGGAGTTTTCTGTCCCTTCCCCTCCTGCTTTCTACTCTTACTAAGAACAACATAAATTAATTCTGTTCTTAACGTGTAGAATATGTTTGTACATGTACTGCAGACGTTGAGCTGACCTCAGCAGCAGCAAGCCAGAAGCATGATGCAGAGCTTAGATGCCAGCAGGAGCACTTTGTCCTTCTAGAACAGAGAGAAAATAAATTTGGGTGCCTTAAGCTCCAGAACACTTGGTGGAGGGAGGGAGCTTCTGCCACAGCTGTCCCACGGTTGCTTTAGAAAATCAGGTTTGGAGAGAACTTAGTTACATCCAGGTAGGAACAGGCAATTTCCAGGTACAAAACTAGCTAAGGATAAGCGAAACAAACTTGGTCCAGTGCTAAGCAGAACATCCTTTATCTACTCAAGAAGCCCAGTGTATCAATGTTAGCTAGATCAGTGCAGGTGCCCTCTCCATTATATCACTCTGAAACTGTCAACCTGGAAAAAAAAAGGAGGGAAATTTGTGCTCACAAAGAGGAAGACTACTTACTTCATCT
This sequence comes from Odontophorus gujanensis, assembly GCA_013399175.1. Lineage (NCBI taxonomy): Eukaryota > Metazoa > Chordata > Aves > Galliformes > Odontophoridae > Odontophorus > Odontophorus gujanensis. The sequence goes on along the minus strand of VXAB01004542.1, from coordinate 8,035 downwards.
CTGATGGTCTTGAGAACTCCACTCAAAATCACTGAGCATGCGCGAGTAGGTGAGACCCTATGTTAATGATTTTTGGGGAATCCTGAATATGTATGTACTGACCCGGAAACCTTTTGCATATGTAACACAAGTAATGTACATAACTGAAGATCATTTGTTTAAGGTATACACGGTTAGCGTGGAGATATCCCCTCACGCATCTGAGGTCATAAATAAGGAAGGCCTACTCACTAACACCACATTGGAAATAACGAGTTTATTCCTGAGTTTCAGATGACATAGCAATATTTGCCTAATGCAGAAGATTATTTCAGTACTTATGTTTTTGAATGAATGGACAGAATGACAGGTGAGTCAGAAGATGTGCAGCAGTCACCTGTGAAGCAACCCCCTGCACAAATCCCACAGCAACCCAAGAGCCCACAACCAAAAAGCAGCCCAAACCGGAGACAGGTGGCTTCGCTGTTGAACCCGACTGAACACGGCCGGTTGGTGTCCCGCGTGTCGCGCCGGGAACACTGCATATATTCTTATAGTGCAGAGAAGCAGCTATTGTTAAGGCCACAACAGCGTAATCTTTAATTCCTCTGAAGGAGAAGAGCGCAGGTGAAAGCGAGATCCTGCTTAGCGCGCTTCGCCGGCGGGGGCGGTGGCCGAGGCGGGGCGGGGCACCGTGACGGTTCATTGGCGGAAATGTGGCCGCTTCCCGCGGCATCACGGCGGCTGGCCCCGCATTCCTGCGGCGGAGCCGGATGGCAGCGGCGGCTGACGGGCGGCGTGTGCGACGGGAGGGAGTGGGGGACGAGGGATCTCGCTCGAGACTCTGCTCGGCCGCTGCTTTTTCCCTGCTTCCTCGTCCGACCTTGCTGCCGCCTATCCTTTCCCTCAGCTTTCCCACCTCCCCGCCCCTTCTCTTCCTTTTGCGCGCCGCGTCCCCGCCCCGTCCCCGTGCCGTGCCGTGCCGCCCCGCTGGTGGGGGCTCCGCCGGCGCCGCGAGCGGCCCGTGACGCGCCGCCTGCCCGCAGGTCCCGGACTGCCGAGGCGGGGCGCGGCCGCGGAGCCCCTCTGAAGCCCGGCAGAGGAGGCGGGCGGCGGGCCGTCCTTCCTGCTGCCGCCCGGCATGGAGACGGCCGGCCTGGAGTGGCTGCTGGGCCCGATGCAGCAGCTGGTGTCGTGGGGAGCTGCGGGGGCCATGGTGTTCGGCGGCGTGGTGCCCTACGTGCCCCAGTACCGCGACATAAGACGGACACAGAACGCAGAAGGCTTCTCCACCTACGTGTGCTTGGTGCTGTTGGTCGCGAACATCCTGCGGATACTCTTCTGGTGAGTGCGGCTGTGCGCTGCGGGGCGGGCTTCCGAGCTCTTGGTTAGGACGATGGGGGAGGTAATGTGGTCGGTGTGCTTCTCCCCCTCTCCCGAAGAGCACGGCGTGCCCGGTCCTGCGTGGATTACTGCTCAGATTAAAGGACCTGGGCTCAGGGCGCTGCCTGTTGCCCCTATCGGCGCTGGTGATCCGTGCTCTCATGGTCCAAATGTGGCTTTCTCGAATGCTGGTGTGTAAGAGGCTTATTTTAAGCCAGAGCTTCTTTTTCCTTGCTGTGGTTTGCGTTTCTCTTTCCCTTAAAGCTCTGTTCTTTGAAGGCCCCAGTTCTGCCCAAGTACTTTAGCATCCAGGTAGCGTTAAAGCATCTGGGATGCTTGCCAGATGTTTTTGAGCGTTTTCCTCAGATGCTCACTGGCTTAGGATCATACAATCACCAAAGTTGGAGAAGACCTAAAAGATCATCCAGTCCAGCTGTTCCAACACAACATCCACGCGTTCCTTGAACACCTCCAGGATCGGTGACTCCACCACCTCTCTGAGCAGCCCATTCCTGTGCCTGACCACCCTTTCAGAGAAGTAGTATTTCCTAATGTCCAGCTTGAATCTCCCTTGGTGCAATTTGAAGCCATTCCTTCTAGTCCTATCACTAACTACATGAGAGAAGAGGGCGAACCCCACTCACCACAACCCCCCTTCAGGAAGTTATAGAGAGCAGTAAGGTCTCCCCTGAGCCTCCCAGCTCCTTCAGCCTCTCCCCATAAGGCCTGTGCTCCAGACTCCTCACCAGCCTTGCTGAGCTCCATGCACAGCGGCAGATGAAGATAGTTGTTTTTGATAAGCAGATGAATGGTGGGGAATATTTTCACAGTACGTTGTTCTTGTGTTAAGTGTACTCTTCAACCTCTGAGGGCATGTTTGTTTCTGTGTTTAGGACCTGTGCTGCTGAACGAAAGAAATTTTTTTTACTTCAAATTTTATTTACTTATCATATTCCTCATTATTTTCCCAATTTGTTCCAATAAGCAGAACGATACAGCAGTGGGAATGTATTTCAGAAACCAAAGATGAAAAAGTGTAGGAAATGGCTGCAGCTGAAGAACAGTTATTCTAAGAGCACACTGACTGTAATATGTTGCTTTGTAGAACGTAATGAACTGACAGGTAACAGGCTGCTTCTTACTGTTGGCTTCATCTCTTTTTGAAGATTCTCAGGCTTCTTAAATGTATGCATCTTCATGGAGTCTTCAGCCAAATACAGCATGTTAAGTGCTGTGCTGGAGCAGAGAGTACTGCGAACCCCTTTCCTGAGACTACAACTAGCCTCTGAACTGAGGGAATTTTGCTACGTCAGAGCCACTTATTAACATTATAACTGTTGTCATCTTGGGAAGAAAGCATTTGCCATGATATAGGTAGAACAGGAGTTGGAGAAAGCAGCGACAGGTGAAAATAAGGTAGAGGAGCTGGCAGGAGTGGGGGAAATTAGTTTTTGGTTCAGTGAAGGTAGCTGAAATATACAAATTTGCGCCTGAATGAAGTTGCTGGCAGTTTCTAGGTAACCCAGGAGAGTACATCTGTTAAATGAGACTTGTGAGTACGTGAGAAATGAAAAACTTCTTTTTAGTTGATTATGAGTACATTTAACTAAGAGTTGTGTAGAAGAATAAGTACTGTAGGTGATGGAAAAATGTTTTTTTAATGTTATTATAGAAGTATATTACTACATGTATATATACCTTAAAAGCTTTGTCAGCCTTTCAAAAGAAGGAGAATGCAGTTGTATTGACTAATTAAAAATAAATAAAATCGTTTAAATCCTGTGTGTATTTAAGCTACCTAATAATATCCTTGACGCATACTGGGTCTGTGTAAGCTCTGGTCATATCAGAGCTTGTTGGTGACGCTGAATGGTTTCGTGCAGCGCATGCACAGGCATGTCTGGCCTGGGTGCAATAGCAGTGTAAGGAGTGCTGCTGGCTTGTGGTACAGCCACTTCCATAAGAAGCATGAGCTGGCAAAAGTCACTCTGTGCCCTTCTGATTTTTGGTGGAAGGAAATCTGCGCTGAGAGAATATTTAGCTTCTCTATAAAGACTAGGTGTCTCTGTTGGTCCGCAGGTAACAGTAAGATGAATGGAATAAGGTAGCAGAGCAAAAGCCTTTTATTTACGTGAACGTGTTTAAAATGCACTGAAAAATCAGCTTGGCAGTGCGTTTTTTTGTGTTGTTTAATGTTATCTCTAGCTGAAGGTATGTACCTTATTTGGTATGTGGCACTCTAGATAATTTGATGTAAGAAGTAAATTTTTTTAATTGCATACCTAATAGTCATTGGAGGGAAACGGGAACTTTTGATCCAATTATTCAGTATATTTAAAACTAAATACACCTGTTCTTGCTCTAGAACACAGCTATTCCTAAACTTGTTTTGTTTTGCGTATGAACTTTCCCATCTGACCAGTCACTTGATGTGGCAGATCCTTTCCTTTATCAGACCAATCCAGACCTTCATCTAGGTCTCTCTTTTGAAATCTTTATTGATTTTTGGCAGTTATTTTTCAATTGATTTTAGCTTCTCTTCCCTGCTTTTGGTTATTATGGATATGGTTTGTGCCATTGCAACTGTTTCCACCCTTAAGTACTTGAAGTGTCAGGCCTTAAAAACTTAGACGTTCTAATAGGTTTGCTTTGCAGGCCATGGTTATTTCCTTTAATGGCAGTTTATGTGTTTATTTAATGTCAAGAACGTTTTTGCAAGTTAGTGGTAATGTCTGTTGTTTCTTTCAGGTTTTTCCTTAACTTGCTGTTTTTTTTCTAATTGAATTTGAGAGTCAGAGTTATGTGCTTTAGCTACAGATAACAAAAAGAGATAGCTCAGCACCTTTGTAGTGATGGTACATAAGAAAATGTACGGCAAGCTCCAAAAAGTCTCGTCAATTTTTTTCTGCATTTTTGATAAAAACACTCAATTACCATTTTTTTGTTTAGCAAATGTCTTGCTAGAGTTAGCTCTGATTTCTTCAAGATCAGTTGTTAAAATATCCAAGGGGTAGCTGGAGCATTATTGTTGTGGAAGTTGGAGGTAGTTAACAATCTGATGAAACTCTTCTGTGCTGCTGGGTTTGAAGCATACTGTAACACCAAATTCAGAGGTGACCAAGATAAACCTTCCTTCTTGGTTCCTCTGGCCTACAGTCTGCCAGCTGATTCACTTTGAATTATTGTGACCAAGAGCAGGAGTAAGCAAGTGAAGAGTTGTGTAATCAGTTGAGGGTGGTGGATGCAGAAGAAACTGAGTTCTCTCTGCACCCTTATTCCCCTCTTCTTTTTCTAAAACAGTGCTTGTAATGAGATATGTTAGGCTTTCTTTGGCTATTACTAAATAGCTGAAGAAATGTGTAGTTCCCCTTTCTTAGAAGTCAGCAGAAGGCATTCGTAGTTGTATCTTGAGTAAGTTCAGCCAAAAATAATTATACTTCCCGCTATTACCGTAGGGCTTTGGACTTTATTCAGTCGTGCAATCCATAACATACTTCATATGGTAAGTACAATATAAGTTGTATATTTTTCAGTTAAATTATATTCTTTCAAAAAGTTTTGAGATGTGATTCTGGGGGTCAGTGGCCTATACCTCATGCAGTAACATCAGGGAAATCGAAGTGACAGAAAGTAACACAAAGCTTTCCAGTTTTGGAGCTATTCTTTGCCTTAAGGCAGACTCTGGAAGCAACTTCTAACAGTCAGGAAACAGGTGAAAACTATGGATTTTGTAATTGCTTGTTACCAGTTGTTCCACCAGTTCATCTTGGAGGGGGAGGGAAACAAACAAAAAAAAACCCCAGCAGACTGGTTCTGATAGCTAAGTCAAGTATGTTAGAATTGGGAACTGTCTTTGCTAGAGTCTGTGGAATGAGCTCCCTGTTAGTAACAGATTTACTGAGTCAAGTATGCAACTGGAGGTGATTTATAGGAAGATGTTGGACTTGCTGTTGTCTGGGTAAGTTTTAACATGCTTATTTGTTTTGCCATGACACCTACAGCATCCCTAGCAGATCAAGGCCTGATGTTGAGTGTCTTCAGATATTGGTCCACTTCTGTCTCTAAGACTCAGTGTAGACAGGAGGCACTCCTAAGATTTGTTACTAAAAGGAATATTGTTAGATTTCGTATGTGGGGAGGGAGGTGATGCTATAAACCTAATTTTAAGAGTGACGGCAGCTTTGAGGGATTACATTACTCATGATGTACTGTGTACCCATGCCTACTAGTGGAATCTTGCTCAGATATTGAGAGCCATATTATTATTTTTTTTTAATAAATTGGTGCAAGATATAAAATGCACCACTCTTTAGTACGAAACGTGAAGGTAAAATATGATTTTGGATGACCAAGTGAGAAGCTTGTTTTCAGCGTTCCATAAAATCCTGGAAGTTTACATGTCAATCAGAAATTCTTATCAAGAAATCTTATTGTAAACTAGTTTCTTGAACTTGTTGCTGATTAAATTCTGTAATTGCAAGGGCTGTCTTTTTAAGACAGCTGTCAACTGTGGGTTGTTTTCTGTCGCCCATGTGTTGGTATGCAGTGTCCTGCTTACTTTCCATCATATTTAGAATCTTTTAGCTTCCCAAAGAGCTGAGAAAGTTGACTGTGTGGTAAAGCCTGAAGTAACTCTTATTGCTTGGTGATTTCTGCTGTCACAGTAAATTGAGTTGTCTTTGTGAGCTGAGGTGGAACTATGTTTGGCAAGAGACATCTTAGGAAGACACAACATGTTTGTTCTAGTTCGGGCTTCTTTTGCCCAATTGACATTTGTTGTTTTGCATGTGCCCAGAACTTGATTAACAGGATTGTTGCTGCAGAACTGAGGTGTATTGATGGAGTCACATTTTTTCCCAGTGACTAGTTAGTCTCTGCTGTGGCTTCAGTATTTCACAGAATCACAGAATTGTAGGGGTTGGAAGGGGCCTCTAGAGATCATCGAGTCCAACCCCTCTGCCAAAGCAGTTCCCTAGCCCAGGTTGCACAGGTAGGCGTCCAGGCGGGTCTTGAACATCTCCAGAGGAGGAGACTCCACCACCACTCTGCCAGTGCTCCATCACCCTCACTGTGAAGAAGTTCCCATGCACATTTGTGTGGAACTTCCTATGCTTCAGTTTGTGACCATTTCCCCTTGTCCTATCATCATGCTCCACTGAGAAGAGTCCAGCATCATTCGTTTGCCCCCTACACCTTAGGTATTAATAGACACTGGTCAGATTCCCTCTGAGTCTTCTTTCTCAAGGCTGAACAGGCCCAGGTAGCTTAGCCTTTCCTCGTAAGTGAGGTGCTCCAGGCCCTTTATTATCTTTGTGGCCCTCTTCTGGACCCTTCCCAGGAGATCCTGTTTTGGTTTTTTTTTTCTTTTATCTCCTGACCTTATGTTAATTGTCCTAAAGGCTGTTAAAATATTGATATTGTGTGAGATCCTTCCCTCTCTTTATTTTGCACATTTAACTAGTACAGGGAAGAAAAAGAGTTCTTTAGTGTTTGTTGTTGTTGTTGTTTTTTTACTGTGAAAAGTTATATTTTGTAATAGTCTGATATTGTAATTCAGAGTTTTTTTAATACTATGGACAGTTGCTCACTTCGTCACTTTTCAGCTGGGCTTGCATCTTTTAGTGCTCCTAGATCAAGCTAGCTTGAGGAATCTTGCTTGGGCAGGTCCTAATATCAATATGAACAAGCAGCTTGGAGTGGTGTTTCATAGAATGGCTTAGGTCGGAGTGGGCCCTGAAGATCATCTAGTTCCAACCCCCCTGATACAGGCAGGGTTGCAGGCTACTAGACCAGGCTCCCCAGGATCTCATTCAACTTGACCTGGAATGCCTCCAGAGATGGGGCATCTACAACCTCTCTGGGCAACCTGTTCCAGCACCACCTTCTGAGTAAAGTATTTCTTCCAAACATCTGACCTAAATCTAGCCTTTTTTAGTTTAAAACCATTTCCTCTTGTTCTGTCACTACCAGACCATATAAAAAAACAGTCCCCCTCCTGCTTGTAAGCTCCCTTCAAGTACTGTAAGGCTGCAGTGAGATCTCACTGCAGTCTTCTCTGAGATAAATAAGCCCTGCTCCCTTAGCCTTTCATCATAGGAAAGGTGCTCCAGCCCTTCATGGCACTCCTCTAGCCCTATTCCAACAGCTCTACATTCCTCCTGTATTGGAGGCACCAGGCTTGGACACAGTACTCCAGATGGGGCTTTACAAAGGTGGAGTGGAGGGGAATAATTGCTTCCCTCACATTGCTGGTCACTCCTCTTTTGATGCAACACAGGGTACTACTGGCCTTCGGAGCTGCAGGAGCACACTGCTGGCCCATGACCAGCTTATCATCAGTCAGGATCTTCAAGTCTTTCTCCACGGCACTGCTCTTAATGTTTTCTTCTCCCAGTCTGTACTTGTGTCTGGGATTGTCTTGACCCAAGTGCAACACCTTGTGCTTGGCCTTATTAGGCCTTATTAGGTAACTGTGTGTCCAGGTCTCTCTGGGTGGTACAACTCCCTTCTATTATTGTTGACTTCACCACTCAGCATCATCTTCAAACTTGTCGAATGTGTACTCAATCCCACTAACCGGGTCATTGATAAAGATGTTGATGAGCACCAGTCTCTAGACAGAACCCAGGGAGACACCACTTTTGATTGGTCTCCACCTGGACGTAGAGCCATT
>VXAB01004541.1:0-14663 GCA_013399175.1 Odontophorus gujanensis | reverse complement strand
GCCCCCAGCTCGAGGCGCTTTCGGATGCCTTCGAAGCGGGATCGCAATTAAACCATTAAAATGCCTCTTGGTTTTAATGCAAGCCAAAGCTGCTTAGGGCAGCTCTCAGCGCGGGCTCCAGCGGTGGCTGAGGGGTGACGTCCCCGCTGCTGCGGTTGCTCCCCCCGTTCCTTCTCGGCATTGATTTGTTGAAGGTGAAGAAGTGAAACGGCGGGAGGTAAGAGATGAGAAGATTACGTGTGGTGGGCTCAGAGCTGTGCAGGCACGCAGCTGGGGCTCCTCTGGGAGCTCCCGGTTCGCTCTGGTTCACCGCCCCAGCTTCGGTGGGAGTGCTTTGCAGGCGGAGGTGAGCGGTGCTGAGCTCTGTGCTCTCTCCTGTGTGTGATGTTCCCCGGGGGGGGGATGGGGGTGCTTGTGTTAAGCGCATACGGATGCGGGGCTGAAGGAGAAGCGAAGGGCAGTGTGTGCTCTTCCAGCCCCCCCTGTGCTGTCCGTGCTGCGGCAGTGCTGCCTGCACCCCGGGGACGGTGCCCTTGGCAGTGGGCTTTCCCAGCGTGTCTGAGCCCTGAGCTGTGCCCTGGGGCAGAGCGTGGTGAGCTTTGGGTGCCCCGTCCGTGTTTGTCCCCTCCGCAGCCGGATCTGCTTATTCATGCAGTGAGTGTGGAGCGAGCTGTGAGCTGCGTGCCGGGGTCGGCCCTGCGGATGCGGTGCAGGGGAGGTGGGAGCAGGGGACCCAGAGCTGCGGTGTTTTGCTGCTGTCCCACTGCTGAGCAGCACCTGACCTTGCAGCAGTCCCAGTGCTGCAGCTCGGCCCCGTTGCTCTGGTTCCTCGTTGCCCCCTCTCCGTGCTCAGGAGCCCACCACCCCCTCAGCACGTTGGGTTGGGGCTGCCCTTGCAGCAGCACAGCTCCCAGAGCTGCTCATTTTTCCTCTTCCTTTCATTTCATCCCTTAGCCTGGCTGCTCACGGGTGCCTGTGTGCCTCTCTGTGGCCATCCCTGGCTGTGCCCACCTCCTCTGCTGCTTCTCCAAGCAGATGCTGCGAGCTCAGCTGCTCGCTTCCTTCCCCAACCATCTGTTCTTTTGTTACCTCCCTGCTCTTCCCCCTTCCCGTATCCAGGTGGAGCACAGCGGTGGTGGGGGGGGGTCCTCCTGCTCAGCACAGACCCCGAGCTGGATTTGGCCAACACCTCCCTCAGGACCCTGACAGTTTTCTCTGCACGGGGTTCCCACCCCACGCTGGGTCCCGTTCCTGCTGCCCCGCTCAGGTCCTGCTCGGGCAGCTGGGGGGTTGAGGCCGGCTTGGGGCTGACCCTCACCGACGAGCAGCCGGTGCCCTGCTCCCCCCAGCAGCTGTGTCCTGGCTGTTTGAGCAGCACTTAGTCAAAGAGCTTTGCTCCTATCAGCCCGGGCTCCTTATCGTCGGGCGCTTCCTGCGGGAGCGGTGCCGTTTGCGGAGGGCTTTGCTTTGCTTCCTGCTGAGCCCTTTGATTGAGGCTGCTTATCTGGGGATATACATCACGGTGATGTCCCCGGGGCTCCTGTCTACCCTATGGGGCACCTCGTGCTGGTGCTTTGGCAGCACCCTGCTCCTTGGTGGGTCAGTTCGAGGGGTTCAGGGCCACTGTTGTAGGCTCAGAGTCATCTCTGTGGCAGCAGGAGGTGGGGGCTGCCTGTGGGAGACCACCTCGGCTGCCCCGTGGCGTGTTGGAGCTGCTCGTGTGAATTCCACTCGGGGATCAATGCGGTGGCCTTGGTAACGAGCTCAGTGCCGCTGCAGAATCTGTTTACTTCAGGTTGGTGACAGCCAAAGAACTGCCATGGCCGGGGACGCGGTGTTCCAGCGAGTCAGACATGCTGTGCTGCCATTCGGGTGAGGCTCCTGCTGCCTTCAGAGGTGGGTACGGCTCCTCCTGGGCGGCCGTTGGCAGAACCCACGCTGCCCACGGGCAGCACGAGCCTGGGCTGCGAGCAGGGCACGAGGACTGCCCACTTCTTGTCCTTAACATAACCAATTCAGCGCTGTTTGCAGAGAGCCAGTGTCCCCAGGGCTGCCGTGCCGGATCACCGCAGCAGTGATCCCTCTGAGCAGCGTCAGCCTCTGCTGAAGCTGCTTCTGTCCGTCCTCGCAGCCCTCCTGAGCAGAGGCATCGAAACCAAAGGGCTTCTGGGGCTGAAAGCAGCAGTGTGAGTGCTGGCCAGAGCTGGGGTGCCTGTGTGAGTGGGGCTGGTGAGCAGCTGCTGGGGTCACCGTCCCTTCGGGGGGGACCAAGGAGCAAACAATTTGATGTGGTTGGTGGGGAGGGTTGGACTCGGTGACCTCGGGGGTCTTTTCTGACCCCTGTGATTCTCGGGTAAGATGGAAGAGCGCATTCAGCTTTGGCAGCTGCAGTGCAGACAGTGCTGATTCCCTTCCAGCCATGGCGTGGAGCATCCTCCAACTGCTGCCGGGTGCTGTGCTGAGCTGCTCGGTCTCTGGAAGGGGCCAAAGAGGTCTTGAAGTGCTCCTGGGCTTCTGCAGGCAGTGTGTGTGGGGGGAAACGGGGGGCAGCAGGGCTCAATGTGGGGCAGCCTTCAGGTTGGAGGGGCTTTGGGGTTTTCTGGGGGGTTGGTGAGTGCTCTGACCGCACTCCCACGTGTTGCTGTGTCCTGGCGGGGCCGTGATTATGGACAAGTGGGGTTTCATTTAAAAATGGCTGTTAATTAAAGCAGATTCCCCATCAGCTGTGACACGCAAACAGATTTCCGTGTCCTTCACCTCCTCAGTGTGCTGGGGCTGTTGCTTCTCCCTCTGCCCTATAAGCACCTGTGAGTGTCTCCATCCAGCAAGGTGGCTCCAATTAACACCAATTATCTCGCTGGTGACTGTGGGGTGGGAGGCTCCTCCTGGGCGATGCCTTCCCCATTTCCAAGCCCTATCAGTCCTCCACAAACCCTGATATCTGTGCTGGGCTGACCCAGCAAGCCATGCAGGTCTGTGTTTGCACTCTAGGAGGTGTCCAGGTAACACAGCATGGCGCTGGCTTTGTAGGGTCGACCTCTGCAGCACGATGGGAGCTTGCTGCCCTCAGCATTGGGGTGTCCCCTTGTCCCTGGGAGCTGTCCCCTTGTCCCAGATGGAGCAGTGCTTTGCCTGGCAGCCTCTGGAGTCCAAGGAGCGGGTGCTTTATCTGCTGGAGGTGGCACACCTTTGACCCGGAGGTGTTCGTGGGGCAGTAATTATCCCCAGTTACTCTTTAACAGCTGGATGCTTAAAATGCCATTTAATGCCACGCTCTGTTTGGTTTTCACCGCCGCCGCTTTGTGGGGTGACCAACTTTGGGGTGGGCCTGGTCCTTTCCTGCTGTTCCTCCAAGCTGTGAAAGTCCCACAAAAGTCCCTAATCCACCTCCTGTGCTCACAGGAACTTCATTGTGTTGCTTTTCTTTTTCCCCAGTGCTTCCCCCAGCCCTCTTCTGCCAGTGAGGGGTGCAGGCTGGAGGCAGGGCTCGGCCAGGACCTCGGTGCCCTTCATTTCCTTGTCAGGAGCAGCACGGGGCGTTGCGGGCTGAGGGTCTGGCTGCAGTTCCTGCTCAGGGAGTTGGCTGTGCCTTGCTGGCAGCAGCACCCCCCCATGAGCCTTCGTGGGGCTCCGTGTGCTGACGTTCCCCCTTTGATCCGCGGAGCTGAGCCGCTCTGAACCGCCCCACAAAGTGCTCCGAGTTATCTTCAAAGGGATGGGGAGCTGTTATGTCACCGAGGGGAAAGTCCTCGAGCCGTGAGTGCCATGCCACAGGCTCATTAGTGCCATGGTTGTGCTCTGCTGACCGTCGGGAGGTGCCCGTGTGGCTCTGCACCCCGTGCTGGTGGCTCAGGCTGTTCCCTGCCCGCAGCATCATTGAGTAGGGCTGAGTCGGGAGGGGGAGTGCTGAAGGTCATCTCGTCCCAAATCTGCTCTGGCTGTGGCCGTGCTGCTTCTCGCTGCTGAGCGGATTCGGGCTGGAAATGTGGCTGTGCCTCGAGCTTGGGCACAGCGTCCTGCCAGCTCTGCGGTGTCTCAGCTGCTGCCTTGGTTGTGGCTCAGCCCGGCTGCCGTGAGGAGGTAGAATGAATCACGGGGCCAAACGCACCCCTGGAGGCCTTCTCCAAACCTCCCCTTGCTGCTGGTTTGGGGCCAGGGTCAGGCTGGGAGCTGCGGTTTGCTGACCCCACCGTCCCCATCCGCCTGCTGGAGCCGCCTGTGTTCCCTCTTGGGTCCTTGCAGGGCACTGCGGGCCAGAAACGCCCCGTGGGGCTGTGGAACCTGGCAGGGCAGGAACCCAACAAACACCCACAGCTGCCTTCCTGACTTCCACCCCAAAACCACACGTGTTTGCTTGAGTCCCATCTGCATCCCCAGCGTGCTGGTGGGTCCGTGCCCCACGTCTGGGCAGCGCTGCCCTCGGGGGGGCTGCGGGGTTGGCCCGGTCTGCAAGTAGGGCAGAGTGGGGCTGAGGATGGCAGTGCTGCTGCCCGGGGCTGCTGCCAGCTCCCGTGGCTGTGTGTTCCCAGCAGCATCTCCGGGGCCTCTCTGGGCCGGTGGTTGTGGGAACGGAGCCTGGAAGGAGCTGTCCCCTCTCCAGGGGGTTGTCCCGAACAAACCTGCTGCTCCGCTCTTTTGTGACCTAGAAAATAAGAAAAGCCTCATGCTGTGTTGTCGGGCTTTTTTTTTTTTCCCCTCCTCTTTTTCTTGTTTTTCCCCTCTGCCTCTGCGTGGCCGGAGAGACCTCAGCCCCTGCAGTGCCTTTTCTGTTCCTTCCTGCTGCAAAGAAATGAATGAGGACAACTGGCATTCAGAAATACCCAAACTCAGCAGCGCGGGGGGAGCAGGACCCGTGTGACAAAACAGCCACGGCCCCCCCAGGGTCAACCACGCAGGGCAGAGAGATGGCTGCAGGTAATGGGGTGTGCTGGGCTGTGCTGGAGCCCCAGGAGCTGTGGATGAGGATGCTGAGATGGGAAGCATCTCCAGGCTGCAGGAGCTGGAAGCAGTGATGAACCAAAGTCAGACCACAGTGAGCGTGGGCAGCACCGAGCGCTTCGCAGCCTCCACCGGGGAGTGGAGGGGGGGTGTTAAGTGGGGGTTGGCAGCTCTGCTTTGTTTGAGGGGGGGCTTCACCTCCTCCCTCGTGTGCAGCTCAGAGCTGGTGTCCCTGTGCTTTGGGGGGTGTGACTGAGAGCAGGCAGCGTGCGGTGCTGCTGGGCTGAAGCTTGGCAGGCAGACCCCAAGTCATGGTGTTTCTGGGTCGTGGTGTTTTTGGGTCGTGGTGTTTTCCCACAGAGCATCCCGCAGTCCCTGCTGCCCTGTCCTGCAGCTCGGTGCTGAGCTTGCTGCCCTCGGCCTCTGCCCTGGTGCTCATCCATCACTGCTGTGTTTTCTTTTGCTCCTGGCTCATGAATGGCCGGGACGGAAAATATTTTCCTTGCACTTCAGCATCGCGCTCCACCCAATGGGAAGAGCTGCTTCCCACGGGATGGGACAGCTTGGGGACTTGGTTTGTGGGCACACAGCCCCCGGAGTGACCCCGTTCATCCCCACGGGGCACTTCTGGCCCGCAGCACCCTGCAAGAGGGAACAGCAGCATCTCCAGCAGGCGGATGGGGACACTATGGGGTCGGCAGACCGCAGCTCCCAGCCTGACCCGTGCCCCAGACTGCATGCTGAGGGCTCTGTCTGTGGGTGTGGGGTGCTGTGGCTGCTTGCTGTGCTCGGAGGGTCCTGGCATGCGGCTGAGTCGGGTGATAATTTTAGACAGGGCAGATTTTGCTAAGCCACGCAGTTCGGATGAGCTGTGGTAAAGCCCTGCTGGGGATTACCGTGCTTAATGCAGCCTGCTCTGTCTCCTTAACGGCGCTTCGGGCCCTCTGTGTGGGGCTGTGTCCACGAGTGGGGTCGCACCGTGGTCCCATCCCACAGTGCCTGAGCCAGGAGCACACACGTGGCTGCACTGCAGCCCCGGAGCGCATCGGTTGCGTGGCTCTGAGCCCTGCAAACCTTTTCCTGAGATGGAGAAGGTTTCTCAACTCGCTTTGAGCTGCTCACCCTGTCCCTACTCACCCGTCCTGTGGGTTGGGATGCCCTCGGGTTCCTCCTCCCCCTGAGGGAGCAACCGAAACGGATTGCAAAGCTGAAGCTGCAAACCCCACTCAGCATTCCCATCCCTCCCATTGCAGCCTGCCTGCTCCTGGTTCCTTCTGTCTGGGATGGAAGTTAGTGCCTCTCCCTGCAGTGAGGTCTCATCCCTATTCAAGTGCAGAAAGGGAAGAGACCAGGGTGGGGGTCTCCTGCCTGGCAGTGTCCCGGGAGGGCCGTGGGGCTCTTTTCCTCATTGCCTTCCTCATCCAGGAGCAGCAGTGGGGCTCTGCTGGCTGAGCCAAGCACTTTGGGGCCATTTTGCCCCTTCTTTGAGGCTGATGGGAGCAGTCAGAGCCCCGAGCTGGGAGGGACAGCAAGCTGCTTGAGGGCATCCCTTCCAATGGAAACATCTGTAAGGCACAGGAGATTGAAAGTCAATGCAGTGTCAACCACGTTTTGTTGAAATGTTCTCTCGGTGGTCCCCCTTCCCCCCCCACTCTCAGTGTGGGTTTTGGAAGAACCTGCCATGTTTTTAAGCTGGGAGAGGAGTGCTGGGATCGCAGCCGGGGCTGGGACCTGCCCGCCTTTGTCAGCACGGTGCTTTTGGGCACAAACCAGCTGAGCTGGGTGGGCGAAGGGGGGGTGAAGGAGCCACAGCTCTGCTCTGAGCTGTGTGGTGCTGCCCAGGGCTCGGCCGCACTGTGGGGCATTTTTGGAGCCAGAGATGGAGTGGAGTTGGGTGTCCCAGGGCTCTTGTTTTTAGGCTCAGGTGTTGGGTGTCAGCTCTGCTGCAGGGTTTTGTTGGCAGAGATAAGCAGGGAGAGGAGAAGATTCTGTTCGGGCACCTGGAGCCACAGAACTTTCTGGTAGGTTTGGCAGCACTCAGCTGAGCGGAGCCCCGTGCCCACGTACCCGGAGCAGAGCTCTGCTTCACCTAACGCTTCTCTTCCTTTGCACCTCTCAGCAAATCCAGTTTGCAGATGACATGCAGGAGTTCACCAAGTTCCCGACCAAGACCGGCCGCCGCTCCCTGTCCCGCTCCATCTCACAGTCTTCCACTGACAGCTACAGCTCGGGTAGGTGCCCAGCTCTGGGGGCACCGCCGTGTCGGGGTGCCCCACACCGCTGCCTCGTGCTCTGCTGTAGTCCCGTGGGGCTCTGGGGGCCACGGACCACCGGGAGTGGGGCTGACACGCATTCCTCTGCTGGCTTTAGCTGCGTCCTACACGGACAGCTCTGACGATGAGGTGTCACCCCGTGAGAAGCAGCAAACCAATTCCAAAGGCAGCAGCAACTTCTGCGTGAAGAACATCAAGCAGGCAGAGTTTGGACGCCGGGAGATCGAGATCGCCGAGCAGGGTAAGGGTCTGTGGGGCACACTCTCCAAGCCCTTCCCAGCCTTGTTGCCCTCCTTTGGACCTGCTCCAGCACCTCCGTGTCCTTTCTGTACTGAGCTGCCCCACACTGAGCACAGTACTCGAGGTGAGGCCTCACCAGGGCTGAGTATGGGGCAGGTGCTGCTCACCACCCCATTCCTGATCCAGGCCAGGATGCAGTCAGCCTTCTTGGCCAGCTGGGCACACTGCTGGCTTGTACTCAGCCCACTGTCCAGCAGCACACGAGCTCTCTTTCTTGTCAGGCAGCTTTGCAACCGCTCCTCCCCACGCCTGTAGGGCTGCCTGGAGTTGTTGGGCTCTGTGTGACTCCGGGTGGGAATCCTCAGTGAGTGAGGATCTTGTGGCTCCTTTGGAGACACTGAGACTGTCTCAGCCCCTTCCCCTGGGACTCTTGGAGAGCTGAGTTACAGTTCTGATTGGGTAACTTGGCTTTCAGGCTCCTTTCAGACATGGGCTACCAAAGCAAGAGAAGGGTATGGATGCATTTAGGGCAGCTCCGTGGAGGTACAGCAGCACTGTTTCCACCTGTAGGTGTTTCTCCTTGCTGTGATTCTGCTGCAAGGCTGACTGCCCTTAGCAGGGGCACGCTGCTGCTTGCCCCACACCCCCTTGCTGCATGCCTGGGGGATACTGTGTCCCCGTGGGTTCATCAGCTGACAGATAATGCTGGTGCCACTTTGGACAGAGCTGCTGGAGCAGAGGCAGGGAGGTTTCTCCCTGAGTGCACGATGGCTGTGGCAGGAACGATGGCACTGGATGTGTCCTGGAGGTCAGAGGGGTCCCCCCCCCGGGGGTCAGCCATCCCTGGAAGCCCTGTGTTCCTTTTGCAGACATGTCTGCTCTGATTTCACTCCGGAAGCGAGCTCAAGGGGAGAAGCCTTTGGCTGGAGCGAAAATCGTGGGCTGTACACACATCACAGCACAGACTGCGGTGAGTGGCTTCTCATTCGGGCACCTGGGGTGGCAGAAGCCGGCTTCTCCCCTGCGTCCCACTGCAGGGAATTGCTGGAGACCCCCTCTGCTTTCCTGGAATCCCCTCAGTGAGGTTCTGCTGCCCTCACTTTGCCTGGGCAGCGTTTGCTGGAGCCGCTCCCTGCTCGGGGCCCTGCCTGCACTGCTCACCCCTCTGTCCTGCAGGTGCTGATCGAGACGTTGTGTGCCCTGGGAGCTCAGTGCCGCTGGTCTGCCTGCAACATCTACTCCACACAGAACGAGGTGGCAGCTGCCCTGGCTGAAGCAGGTGAGTACCACTGAGCTGGAGGGCAGCATCCCTTCCAGCCCCTCTCCCAGCCCCGCAGCCTCGGACCGAGTATCTTTTAGGGAGGGATAAGTAGGTGTGATCCTGGCGTTTGCTCCCTGCGTGTGGTTTTCCCCAAGCAGAAAGTTCTGCCAAACTCAGCGGGTGCCAAGGATGCTCCTCTTCTCCTTCTAGGTGTTGCCGTGTTTGCCTGGAAGGGAGAGTCAGAGGATGACTTCTGGTGGTGCATTGACCGCTGTGTTAACGTAGATGGCTGGCAGGCTAACATGGTAACGAGCCTTCTGCCGGCCCTTCCTCTTCCTCTGCAGAGCCCCTCGGCACAGACCCCACGTGCAGGGGGTTGTGAGGGCTCTTTTCCCTTTGCTGAAAGCAGATGGTCCCTCTCCCTGCCTCAGCCTGGGGTCTGTGATTGTGGATGATGTGAGAGCATGTGGCACGGGACTGACAGCTCCTGCAGCCTTTCCTCTGGGCCGTTGTTTTTGGGGCATGAACGCTGTAGCTTCCTTCTGATCTCGGGCTGTTTAGTTAGTGCTGCCTGTGGCTGTGTTTCCAGGCTGCAGAGCAATAGCAGGGACAGAAAACCCTGTTAGGATCTGTCAGCTCCACACAGTGGGTAAGAAATCCTCCCTTTCAGAGGGAGCCCTGAGGGGAGCAGGAGGACCCAGGAGTCCTGACCCCGTGGCAGCTCTCCATCAGTGCCTGCAGATGCTCTCTATCTCTTTGTACCCATCCTGTCCCCTGTGTGTGCTTTTCCTGCTTGACTGCCCCATGCTCTCACTTGCTGTTCTCTAGATCCTGGATGACGGTGGGGATCTGACCCATTGGGTTTATAAGAAGTACCCCAACATATTCAAGAAGATCCGAGGGATCGTGGAGGAGAGTGTGACCGGTGTGCACAGGTAGGGGATGTGGGAAGGGCTGGTCTGAAGATGTCCTGTTGTGTTGCTGTCTGCTCTGAGCTGCCTCTGTCCACTTCCAGGCTGTACCAGCTGTCCAAAGCTGGGAAGCTGTGCGTGCCAGCCATGAACGTGAATGACTCTGTGACCAAACAGAAGTTTGACAACCTGTATTGCTGCCGGGAGTCCATCCTGGATGGGTGAGTGCAGCTCTTGTCCCCGTCCCTGGGTGCTGCTTTGCCCTCGCTGTGTGTCTGCAGGACCTGACTTCGGGGCCCCTTGCTGTCAGAACTCATCCAGTCCCAACACAGGTCTCTCTCTGTCCTCCAGCCTGAAGAGGACCACAGATGTGATGTTTGGAGGGAAGCAGGTGGTGGTTTGTGGCTACGGGGAGGTGAGTTTCGTGAGCCTCTCCCCAGCCACCCTATCCCCGAGCTCAGAGTCCCACCCTTTCCCTGCTCACTTTTGACTGACAGAGGAGATCAGATCCGGTGAGCTGTTAGGAGACACATCCTGCTGGAGCCCAGCTGGGAGGGCGGAGAGCAGTTTGCCTGCGGATCAGCTGGGCTGCAAATACAACAGTTGCTGGGAACGCTGGCCTGAATGGTGGCTACCCGTGGGTGCCCCCATCTGCTGTCCCTGGCCTGGGTTCAGCTTGCAGCCGGCTGTCACTGAGCCTGTGGCACAGGGGCAGGCTGCCTCTTGCTGGTGGATAATGCTGTGGCAGGGGGAGGTTGTAGCACAGGCTTGTAAATGATTCTGCCCTGGCGGAGCGTGGAGCTGGGAGCTGACACCTTCCCTCCATCTGTGTGCTGTCTGTGTAGGTGTTTATCTTCCCGTGCTGTGCAGGGCCTGGCAGGAGCTGCAGATGCTCTTCCCAGCAGGAACATGCTTCCTGATGTATTTAGACACCGGTGGGGCTCAGCTCTGCTCGACCCAGAGGCTGTGCTGGCTCTCACCCAGGCTCTGTGCGGTGCTGAGCACCGCTCCAGCCGTGAGTTGTGCTGAGAGTTGTTGTCTCAGGGGCCTGGGCTGACTTCTACCTCAGTCCTGCAGACCGAGGGAGCCCTTCCACCCCCAGTGCTTCACCCTTTTGTGGACTGGAGTCCCAGTTTGCCCTTGCTGGCAGTTTTCAGTACCTGTGGTGGGAGCTAGGTGATAAACAGTGTGTCTGGAGGTGTTTCTTAGCTGGCAGTTTGTAAGTGTCCCCAGAACGGAGCTGAGTGTGCTGCCAGGTGTTAGCATGGCTAAATGGCACTTGGCTGCAGAGCTTCTGTGTCATTCTGAAGTGCAGAGGGAGGACTCGGGGTGAAAGGAGCTGTCACAGGAGCTCTGCTTCCCTGTGTTGATGCAGGGGGGGATTTGGCAGAGGACGTGTGTCCCCCCCCTACGGTGCAGGACAGCTCTGAATGTGAAGGAGATGCTGTGGTTTAAAGGCAGCAGGGGGAAGTGCAGGCTTCTGCAGGCTGTGCTGACTGTGAGCAGGTTGCTGTGGAAGCTCCTGCCTGCTGCTGGTGTGCTGGAGGGCATGTGGTGCACAACAAGGGGACTTCTGCCCTGCCGAGCTGCTCTTGGGCTCAGGGGGTGGCTGGGGCCAGCAGGGCCCACCTGGGGGAGTGCTCAGGATGTTGTAGGGGAGGGATTTCAGCACTCAGCACACCCTGCTTTGATCTTCACGTTGGTGCTTTGTCTTGGCAGGTCGGCAAGGGATGCTGTGCTGCTCTGAAAGCCCTGGGAGCCATCGTCTACGTCACGGAGATCGACCCCATCTGTGCCCTCCAGGCCTGGTGAGGTGTTACACTTTGCTTGTGGGCATCTTCTTCTGCCCTCCGGCCTCACTGCAAACCCTGAGAGAGACCCAAACAGAGCCAGGAGGATCTGTGGCTGAGCTCAGACAGCGTGTGTCTCTTTGAGATGCGATGGGGAAGGAGTAGGGTGGTTTCAGGGCTCATTCAGTGGTGGGATAGCAGGCAGGAGGCTCCTGCAGCCAGCTGTCCTGGGAAAGCTGCTGTAAGCATTCCTGCAGAGCTGGCAGAGTGATTTGGATGTCCCCAGCTCCTGCGGTGTTCATGAGAGTGGGTTCAATGCCGGATGCTGTGTGCAGCCCTTCCACTTGCACCCAGCATCTCTGGGGGTGTGCAAGGACAGCCTGGCTGCAGCCCCAGAGCAACACAGGACTCAGACCCCTTCTGGCCTAAGGCAGAGAGGGACCAGCCTTCCCCTCCTTACTGTGGTTCCTGTCCCCCTTTGTTGCCAGCATGGATGGATTTCGGGTGGTGAAGCTGAGTGAAGTAATCCGTCAGGTTGACGTCGTCATTACCTGCACAGGTAGGAGCGGGGCCTGGGTGCACCTCGCTGCAGGATGATGTCTCAGGGGCTCTGGAGCCATCAGGGTGGGCACTTTGCTGCCAGCAGTTACTCATTTCACCCTGTCTCGGGTTCAATCCGTGCCCTGCCTGCAGGAAACAAGAACGTGGTGACCAGAGAACACCTGGATCGCATGAAGAACAGCTGCATCGTGTGCAACATGGGCCACTCCAACACGGAAATCGACGTGGTGAGTGTCCCCGCTGCCCATCCCTGCCCTGAGCTGACCCCGTGCTGACCCCCAGCTCTCCATCCCTGCAGACCAGCCTCCGGACCCCTGAGCTCACCTGGGAGCGGGTCCGCTCACAAGTGGACCACGTCATCTGGCCGGATGGGAAGCGTGTGGTGCTGCTGGCTGAGGTGGGTCAGAAATGGGGATGGGGGCAGGCAGAGTGATGCTGGCACGCGTTGTGCCCAGACAGCTCAGCAAAGTGTTTCTCGATAGCTTTCTGTTGCTATCATCCCAGAGGAGGGATCAGTACCATGTGCAGCCATATCCCTGTCAGCCAGGCTCGCTCTGCAAATGGCTTTTATTGGGTTTCCCACCCAGCAGATGGGTTGGTGGTCTCCTCTTTCCACTCCAGCTCTCCTGGCAGTAGGAGAGACTCCCAGTTCCTAGCAACCACACCAGCTCCGTTCCGCAAAGCTGAGGGCTGTGGGAGGAAGCTGAGGCAGAGTGTGGGTGCTGTGGTCCCGTGGGTGGTGGCTCTGGAATCACCACCCTATGGTTGGAGGGGTAAGAGAGGGACAGAGGTGAGTCCTGCCTCGAGGTTTGATTGGCTTTTGCCTGCTCTCTCCTAGGGCCGTCTTCTCAACCTGAGCTGCTCCACGGTTCCCACCTTCGTCCTCTCTATCACAGCCACCACTCAGGTCCGTNGGATGGGAGCTGTGTTGGGGAGCTGGCTCGCAGCCATCCGAAGTGGCACTCGGGGGGAGATGGGGTTTTGCTCCTGTGCTTTTTGGAGGGAATTAGAGCTGCTCCCTTCCCTTCCTCCTCACGCTCTGCTTGGCTTCTCCCTCGGGCCTTAAGCCCCAGCGCTGCCACCGGGGCGGGCGACATCTCATCTCTGACCTCTGTGCCCCCCACCCCATGCCAGCACAGTCCCAGAGAGGGCTGGAAGTGCATCCCTGGGGGCATTTTGGAAACGGTCGCCCCCTCCCTCAGCCCTCTGAATCCTTACCCCATCTCCATGAGCTCCGTGCTGTGTGCGGGTGTCCCCGCTGACGCTGCCATGTCTGCAGGCTTTGGCTCTGATCGAGCTGTACAACGCTCCCGAGGGCCGTTACAAACAGGACGTGTACCTGACCCCATGGAAGATGGGTGAGTGAAAACGCTGCTTCCTGAGCTGCTTCCTGCCCCGGGGCAGAGATGTGGGATGTGAGGAGGGGTGGGCTGGACAGAGCCTCCAGAGAGTTTGGGGAACAAGGCGTGAGAGCAGCCCTGGGTTCTTCCATTTATGTCCTGCAGTGTGGTGGGGGTCCCTCACCCTGCAGGCTCTGGGATTTCATGTCCCTTTGGGGCACAGAGCCTCGCAGGTCCTCCCCGTGCTTTGTGACCCCTTCCCTCTCCCATTTCCCAGATGAGTACGTTGCCAGCTTGCACCTGCCTTCATTTGACGCCCACCTGACAGAGCTGACGGATGATCAGGCCAAATATCTGGGACTCAACAAAAATGGGCCTTTCAAACCCAACTACTACAGGTCGGTGCCTTCCCCGGGGCCCGTCCCCATTGGCTGCATCCCCGAGCCTCACCATCCCATCCCTTTCTTCCAGATACTGACGGACCACACGTACGAAGGACCAGACCACACAAGGCAACCTTAGGGAGATAATTTGTAGAGATCCTTTCATTTCGGTTCACCTTTCTTACTTTTAACCCTCGGGGAGGCCCCGTTTTTACATTTACCGGTGTGATTTTAAGGTCACCTTTGGGTTTTTTCCCCCTCCCCCCTTCCTCACGGTCGCATCTCGGCCTGATCTGGGCGGGCAGCCCGGGCTCTGCTCCCTGCTTCCACGTGGCTGAAGCTGCCTGTGGTTCCCAGTTTCCCTCTCCTCTGTGTGAAGGGCGATCCTCCGTGTCTTTCTTTTAACCCTTCCCATCCCATCCTCCGGGATATCCGCACGTGTGGAGATGCTCTTCTACTTTACATTCTCTTTTTTTTTTGGGTGGGGTTATCTGCAACTTCTCGATTGCCTTAAAGAGCCCAGTTTTAGCTGCTAGTTCCACGCTCCCAGCTCTGCTCGGGAGCAGAGTGGCACCTGCTGGCCACCACGCGTGGGTGACTGTCCCACCCGGCTGGGGGGGGCCCTGCTGGGTGCCCAGCCTGGCCCGGGGGAGCTCACTGTGTCAGGGTGCTAATCTGAAATCGGATGGGGGTCATTTCTCCCAGCGTCATCCTCATCTCTCCCAGGTTGTTGTTGGTTTTATTTTTTTTTTGTCTGTTTGCCAAACTGCACCTTAATTTTGAGTTGAAAACGTTAACGTTCGTTGCTCGCTTGGGTTGTTTTCCTTTCCTCCTTTTTGCCTCTTTTTGATCCTGTACGAGCTGTCTGTAGAGGGGTGATGTCGGAGCTGCCGTCTCCCACGGGGACAGTGGGTGCCCTTAGAGGCTGGCTGCATTTTTCTGGAGGGTTTTTTGCTTCTGTCCCGG
>VXAB01004539.1:0-19223 GCA_013399175.1 Odontophorus gujanensis | reverse complement strand
TTTTTTTTTTTTTTTTTTTTTTTTTTTTTTCGGGGGAAGGTGGGAGGGGGGGGATTGAAGGGGGTGGGGGGAGCTTGGAAATCTCTACCTTCTGTCCTACCAGCAGTGTACTGCAAACTGGAAAATCAGTATTGTGTTTTTGATTCTCAAAACTGCAGCTAGCATCGAAAAGCCAATTTTTCTGCATCACAGTAAACTACAACTTTCGGCATTACTGCCAGTGTACTTCTGAAGGACCACCTTTTATTCGCTGAACTTTTTTCCTGTGCTGTGTTTTGATGCAATAAAAAATTTGGTATGTTCAGCTATCTTACATAAGCAGCAGTATGATGAGTCATCTTCAGAAACGGAATATTCACATGCTTTCCTGACACGAGTTATGTGCTAAAAAAAGGCAATCTAAAATTTCCTAGCACTTTCTTTTAACACTGTATGTTCCACTAGGAGTTATTTTTGTTATGGGCAGAGGCCTGATGGCAGGCAAAGGGCTGACCCTCCGTTGCTCTTCAGCCCATAAATGTGATTCCTGTAGAATGAAACGAGTGCAAAGAAATCAAGCTTCTGCATCAGGAAATTATTCTGGGGCCGGGACTTGGTGACTCACTGACCAGACCCTGTGCTGGCTCCAGCTGCCAAAACCACCACTTTCTGGTCATCTGTGCATGGGAGATAGCTGTCTGGAGCTTTCTGGGGCCAGGGCAAAAACTGTAATGTTTAATATTACGTACTTGTAATGTGTAAGATGTGTGGGATTTGACAGAGACTGGTTCTTTATGTCCTGTGCTGTAAATGCCGCAGTTCTTGCACTGAATGTAGTTAGCCTAAACTGCAGTGAGAGCATCTCTCTTTTCCTGTTTTCCTCAATTAGTCAGAGTGAAGAAAGAGAGCCTTCCCTTTCCAGTTTCTTGACCTACGTTTGTATCCCCCTTTTTAAAGGGCTTCCTTAATAGTCATGGAAGAGAGTCCAATACAATACCTTTGCTATCTGCAAGTTCTAGGTGAATAATTTGCTTCTGATCTCTTTTGGAAAGCTGTCATCAGTAACATCAGAACATGTAGAGATGAATGGCTTCAGGTGGCTGTGTTTTAACTGGTCACTGTGAAATATCTCAATAGCACTAATCGTTTTGAGTTCGAAATTCATAAAGAGCAGTGGCCATAAGCAACAGACACAAATAGGTAGACATTATGACTAAAATAGCTTATTTTTTATCTCTTCTTTCTCTGTAATTGAAATCACATCTAGAAATTTATTCTTGTTCTTTATTCAAAGTCCTCCTTCGTTCTACAGCTCAGTTACAACTGTAGCATCTACCTGTCAGCTAACATGCATAAGGTCAACTTGTAGAATGCAAATTCTTAGCTACTCTTTTAAGAACTGAGTTTTACCATTGTAAGTATTTCTGAGGCTGATGATTCTGATGTTAAAGAACTAGATATTTTGTTCATCTAGACCAAACTACTCTATCACAATGAGTGAAAAAGCATTCCAGTCTTCTTGTAACAGTTTTTGGTTCACAGGATCTAGCTTTTCCAGGCCTCCATAGGCCATGTGGAATGATTTCATAACTGTGGTCAGTGGATCGTTACTGTTATGTTTCTGCTCTGAGACTGTTTAGGTCTTCTGGAGAAGCCTGTGATTCCACTGCCCAGCCCAGCTGGATGCTGTGTGAGACAGCCCTGCATAGCTGGCTTGGTGGGCAATGGGATGCTGGCACGGCTGGGCTGCAGACACAGCTCTGTTCGGCAGCAGATGCAGGCAGGCAAGGACAGCATCAATTCTCGGTGCTCTTTGCTGCATGCTTCTGTGTCAGCAAACTGCTCCATTCCTTCAGGGGCTGCTGGCAGAAACCTGGTTAGCACTGTTTGTATTGCTTTCCCTAGAAATAGAGGATGTTTATGCTAAATAAGAGGCAGAGTAATTGAACTTAGTAAGAAAATGTTTCTTTTTTTTAAGCCTTTCTCCTCCTTTTTCTTCCCCGCCCCCTCCCCCCACCACCCTTTTACTGTGAGTAGGAGAGGCAGCTCCACAAACTGTCCTTTTGCACCGTTGACAAATGTAATGAATTTTGAGCTTTAACATTAAACACTCTGTGTCACCTGCTCTGTGAAACTGCAGTGAAGTATGCAAGTCAAGGAGAAAAAAAGCCAAACCACCACCTCTGCTTTCAGCTTGCCTGTACCCAGTGTGACAGTGCTGTGGGGAACGCTGATAAACACTGGGAAGAGCTGAGAGGTAGCAGAGGCAGGTTAGGAACCAGTGGCTTCTGTCAGACCACGGAGATCTGTCCCTACGTTTTCTGCAGCATCTGAGTGCCAGATTCGCCTGCTCAGAGGAAGCCTTTACAACTATTCTGTTTTCACTTGCCCTGGATAAAAAGAAGAAGCGATGCAATGGAAATATAATTTTTAGTAAGCATTTCTAACAGAAGTAGTATTATACATCTTCCTCTGCCTCTGCTGAGTAAGTGCTGTTTAGCTCAAATTATTCGTTCCTAAGGAAAAGTCTCCTAATTCATCTTAATCAGTACAGCCAGGTAGAGGTTATTCATTTTTCTTTACCTGGCATGGCTGTGCTGTCACTGCTGCTGCTGCTGTGGCTGGTAGGAGTCACTGCTGCTGTGGACATCTCGCCTAGAATGAGAGCGGGGTCAAGGTGGAGAGGTGAAAAGAACCGTGAGTAACCTGGGCTTTTCCTGCTCTTCTTCTCTGCTCTGTACTCAAAGAAATATGTTAGGCCTCATTTAAAGCTGTGTAAGTCCTCCTCTCCGGGGGTCTGTTCTTTAAAAATAACCCGAGGGCCGTATAATTATTGATAGTTAAATATGCATGCAGAAATGTGAGGCCACACCTTCTGTACTTTCCAACATCTGCAGTACAGTGCTGTGTCTCCTGTAAGCTTTCCCAGGCAGCCTGTGCTGGTTAACTCCTGTATTTCCAGGGAGCTGCAGGACTTCCAGGATGCCATCAGCTGCACTTTTTCTATTTACAGCCTTATCATGTTACGCACTATTTCAAATGTTGGCATTGATAGAGGGAGCAAATTTTAAAGGTGTACTGATTATGTGGAGGGAGCTTGTAACCACGGTGATTATACCTGGTAAATTTATTGGTATAAGAACCATGACTGCAGCTTAAAATCAACTCATTTAGAAGAGGGGATTTAACACAGCATTGCCGCTTGTGCAAGGTTTGTCAATGTTATGCTTAGAAAGGAAGAAGAAAAGAACATTACTATTAGAAAAGGGAAGCAGATGAGTCATGACAATATTTAGCAGTGAGACATGCAGAATTTTGTGCTGCATACACAGTTGTTTGATTAAAATATCAGGTTGATTTTTTTCATTTAAAGGCAACTCATACTTGCTGGGATTATTCTCTATTCCTGTCCAGCGATATAAATAAGCATGCTTATTATAGGCAACATACTATTACCATTACATGTGTTTTTTGCTGTACTTTTTTAAGAAGTACCTAGACTACTAAAACGGAAAGAAGTATTGAAAATGGAATGAAAGCTTTCAATTTAATTCAGCTGAATTTAACGTGACTGACTGGAAAACGTATGTGATGAAAGTCTTTAACAGAACTTGGGGAAGTGCTGTTGGTATCCTTGGGCTGCATATCATCTTGACTGTCCTGTTACCTGAGAGCTGATCTGCAGCTTGAGTAACACTTATATTTCCTAAAACATGGACATAAATATCAGTAAATCTGTTACTTCTCTTGGGCCTCTAAATCATCAGACGCTGGATCTCTCACAAAAGCATTATTGAATAAAAGTTAGTCACTTTGGGATGTGTTTGGCAATGATGAGTAAATTGCACAAAGATTCAGGAGGTTAAAAGCACCACACCTTTAGGCATTTGTTTTGTACCCCTAGTAAGTCATTTAATGACATCGGTATTTTGCAATTAGACCTTATGGATTTAAATTGTTCCCCTTCTACTGTCAGAACAGGTGTTCTTTATCCAGCACACGCAAAAAGTGCTGATATGGTCTTAAAAGAAAAACAAGGATATAAATTAGTTCTTATATCTCACCGATAGCACAACACTTAATTGTGGAATGCATTAAGAGTTACAGATCTGAATCAAGTCTTCTTGAAATTCAGAGATGTTTGGATGGGACCCTATTGGTAGTTCTATTTACATACTAATTAATTTAAAAATAATATTAATAGTTAACAATTTAATATTTATTAAATAAAAATATTCTAGTATTAATCAAGATCAATGAATATTTAAAATATTGAATGGTATTCAAATGTAATTTGAATATTATAAGTATTCAAAGCAGCTATTATACAAAAGAGGCCTTACAGTAATCCTATTTTGATCGTATATCATTTGGCTTTTGCCATCCATGATGCCAAAATTTCTCTGGTTGCAGAATGCAGATATCTTGCAGGGATGGATGCTATGAGAATCAGACTTCTTTCAGGGAGAAGAGAAAGTTAAAATACAACATAATCATAGCTTATTGTTTCTTTGTCAGTAGCTATTAAATGTTTACCTGTCAATTGACAGAGTATTAAAGGTGTTCTCTTGCTGGTTTATTTTTGCACATCATAGTTAAAATATTATTAAAATATAAAAAAAAAAGAAAAAGAAAAAAGAAATTCCCCAAAGTTGTGTGGTTACATAGTTCATTTAGTTGAGCTGTGTGTAGATTACATAGCTCAAACCAAAAACATGGCTTAATAAAAGGGGACATAGCTGGTTTCTGCCACTCTTCAACAAGAATTTTCACTAAAATATTCAGTAGTAGCAGTTTTATAATGCTTTAAAAGACTTCTGTTTACAATATAGAAAGATTTAAATACACTTTCCTTCAAGGAGTCTTTTAAAGGATAAAATAACTTTCTATTTCTTAGTATTCTCTATGATGTTTTTCCAGTCAAGATCATGATATATTAAAGAGGAAAAGTGAATCATCCAGACAATTCATAATAATACAATTTCTGTCTATGCTTCTCAGGACCAGAGTGATCCAGCAAGGTCCACAATAAACTTTAATTTCTGCGAGTGTTGTTTTCTTTACTTGAGCTAACTTCTACTTGGAAGAAGCTGTGTTCCTCACTTACATAAGTGTCCTGGAGCAGACAGTTTTGCAGCTGTGTTTCGAATCAACCATAGTTCAAATTAGTGAAATCAAATTCAGAGAGTGGAGAGAAATTATTTCTGACAAATGCAAAGACTAGAACAAAATATAATATAGAAGCAAACTAAAGGATTAAATTGTATACATGTCTATACTTGTACATTGTACAATGTACAATTGCACAATGGAATGTGAGATGGGGGACACAGATTTTGGAGGTGGTATATTTTGGGTGTGTCTTTTGGGAGACAATCTTGAAGGACAAAGGGGTCCAGGAAGTCTGGACATTCCTCCAAAAGTAAACCTTAAAGGTATAGGAGTAGGCCATTCCCTTCTGCTGTAAGATGAGTGGGCAGGGAAGAAAATAAGTGTACTGAGGGAGCTGCCAGAAGTGTTTTCCAAGCCATTTTCCATCATTTATCAGCAGTCCTAGTCAATTGGTAAGGTCCCAGATGACTGAAGACTTACCAGTGTGACCCCCCTGTACAAAAAGGGTCAGAATAGTATCTAGGGAATTATAGGTCAGCTTAACCTCAGTACTGGGGAGGGTCATGGAACAGATCATCTTGAGTGTGATCACGTGGCAAGTGCAGGACAGCCAGGGGACGAGGCCTAGCCAGCATGGCTTCATGAAAGGCAGGTCCTGCTTGACGAACCTGATCTCCTTCTATGACTTCATGACTCACCTGGTGGATGAGGGCAAGGCTGTGAATGTAATCTACCTAGATTTTGGTAAAGCCTTTGACACTGTCTCCCTCAGTATTATCCTGGAGAATCTGGCAGCCCATGGCTTGGACAGGCACATTATTCACTGGGTAAAGAATCTGTTGGAGAGCTGGGCCCAGAGAGTGGTGGTAAATGGAGTTTAATCCAGCTGGTAATTGATCATGAGTGGTGTTCCCCAGGGTCAGTACTAGGGTCTGTCCTGTTCTATATGTATATTAATGACCTGGACAAGGGGTTGAGTACGTCCTCAAAAAGTTTGCAAATGGCACCAAAAGAGAAAGGGTTGATCTGCCTGAGAGTAGGAAGACTATAAAGGGGGATCAATGGGAGGAGGCCAGTTGTATGATGTTCAGCAAGACCAAGTCCTGCACTTGGGTAACAATAACCCCAGGCATTACTACAGGCTGGGGGAGAGTGGCTTTCCAACTACACAGAGGAAAAGGGTCTGGAGGTGATAGTTGGGAACCATTTGAACATGAGCCAGCTACATGCCCAGGTGGCCAAGAAGACCAATGACAACCTGGCTTGTAACAGAAATAGTGTTGCCAGCAGGAGCAGGGAAGTGATCATCCCTCTGTTCTCGGCATTGGTGAGACTGCACCTCAAGTTCTGTGTTCAGTTTTGGGCCTCTTGCTGCAAGAGAGACACTGGGGCACTGGAGATTGCCTAAAGAGGAGCAGTGAAGCTGGTGAAGGATCTAGAACACAAGTCTCAAATGTGGAACAGCTAAGGGAACAGCAGTTAGTTAGCCTAGAGGAAAGGAGGCTTAGGGAAACAATACCACTCTCTGTAACTACCTGAAAGTAGGTTGTGGTGAGGTGGGGGTCAGCCTCTTCTCCCAGATAACAGTGATAGTAAGAGACATAGTGGCCTCAGGTTTTACCAGTGGCTCAGAAAGAATGGTAAGGTACAGGAATAGACTGCCCAGGGAGGTGATGGAGTCACTATCCCTGGAGGTGCTGAAAAAAAAGGGTAGATGTGGCACCGAGGAAAATGGTTAGTGGGAGTAGTGGTGATATGTTGACTGTTGGACTAGATAATCCTAGAGGTCTTCTCCAACTTTAATGATTCTATAATTCTATGAACATATAAAATCGCGTTGTAGAATATGTAAATTAAATTGCTGGAACATTATGCTATGGTGTTGTCTTCTGGCACATTATTAACTTATTTCCATTCATGTTGTTTTTATGAATGTCAATTTTGAATGCCTGTATTTTACAACTTTCATGGTTATGATCATGAGAAATAATACAAAGAATTTTCATTGTTACTTTGGAAACAAATTGGAAATATATTAAGACAGTCTTACTGTCCCTCAGAAAAAAAAGTTTTATAGAGTAATACCATTGTTGTTGTTATTAATTCCTGTGCTGCATGTAATGTCTGCATTGAAGACTGTGCAAGCATTTATTTAGACATTTATAGGTTTATAAATCTTTTGCTATACTCTGATTATTATTATTGTTAGAAAACTTTAAATGGTTTGCTTTCTCTGAATAAAGTGCATTATTCTCATTTTACAGAGAATAAAGTTGTAACTTTCTGGGCAAATTTTGGACATTATATGAATTACTAAAGTGAAAATGTTATCCAGATTTTTGTTAGAAGTACTCTGTGGTGGAAGAACTTCATGAAGCTTTAAGTTTTTACAGGGCATTAGAGCCATTGTTTTATTGCCAAATTCATTCTCTATTAATTTCCTTCCTCTGGACAGTGAATGTGTTTCATTTTTCCAATTAATTTAGAAGTAGATAATAATTAAAACTTTCAATCTGTTGAGAGATACATTGGGACAAAAAGCTCTGAAGTTCCTGTAATGTGAGTGGTAAAATGTGATAGAAATAATCTCCTCTAATTACTTTGAGTATTCACAAAAATGGAGAGTAGGGAGTTCACTTAAATGATCCAGGTAATCATCATTTATTTCTAGATCAAAATATATTTTGCTTTCTTCAGCCTCAGAGAGAATCTCGTCAATGACTATACCTGAAGGGAGAGTGAAAACAGGACAGAACCAGGCTCTTTTCAGTGGTGCCAATGTTAGAACAAGAGGCAATGGGCACAAACAGAAATGTGATGTTACCTCTGAACATCATAGAGTCATAGAACGGCTTGGGTTGAAAGAGATGTTAAAGACTATACAGTTTCAGTCCCCTGCTGTGGGCAGGACTGCCACCCACCAGATCAGGCTGCCCAGGGCCCCATCCAACCCGGCCTTGAACACCTCCAGGAATGGAGCATCTGTAGCTTTCTCTGGACAACCTGTTCCAGTGCCTCACCACCCTCTGAGGAAAAAACTTCCTTCATGTTAGAAGTAACTAACCTAAGTTTCCCCTCTTTAGGTCTAAAGTCATTCCTCCTTGTACTAGCACTATCCCCTCCCGCTTATAAGCTCCCTTCAAATACTGGAAGGTCTCAATGAGGTCTCCCCAGAGCCTTCTCTTCTCCAAGCTAAACAAGCCCGTTCCCTCAACCTTTCTTCATAGGTGCTTCAGCCCTCAGTTCCTTATCTTGCAGAAAGGAAAATACCATATTTATCTCAAATTCTTACACAGTAGTCTTTAATGTTAAAATTATTCTTTTGTTTTGGTATTTACCCTGGCATTGAATACTTGTAACTTGCAAGTTTGTCTGTTAATGTTATCATTGTGCACTGTGTGCTTCATTGAAAGCTTTAAAATGAATCCCAACCCGTCTAGTTACCTTGGTGTGAAAACCTAAAAAGAAAGGTTTAATATTGCCTTTCCTAACCTCGAGGCCAAAGTACTTTTTTTCTTCTTTCAGGTAGGTATATTTCTTACAAGAAATCATGTTTCACACAAAACTGCCTTGCAGGCCAGCATTTTATCACAAGTTTTTTCAAGTCAAGTAACTATCAAAAAGAACCATGAAAAGAAAATGTAATCACATTTAAATGCTGGAGACTTTTTCTTCTTGAATAGATGTGACTGGTAAGAAATTCCAGAGAATTATGAAATGAGAGATTAAGAAAAGGAAGAAGGAGGAAACAAAAGCGTGATAGATGAAGACTGAAGGAAAAGGAAAGAAAAAGTCATAATGTAGAGGGGTAGAAATCATTCTACTTCTGTGGTTATCACATAACTGATTTGCAATTTCTCTTGATAACTGCTTACTCCATAGTATTAACTTTAGATCTTCACTTACACCATGCTATCCGCAGGATCTACAAAATGACCCCTTGTACTGACAAACAATTTTACTTTGAACTTTAATTTTTCCAATTTGTGATGATAAAATGATTCATTTTAATTTTCATTTTAAAATTGGCCCTGTAAGACTTCACAGTACAAACTAATCATGATCTTATAGCCTTGTACTTGCATTCAGTTCCTCCATTTTCGTGCTGTTTACCAACACAAGGAAAATTCTAAAAGTCACCACTTATGCTCAGGGCCTGGAACTGCACTGTCTTGTGTCCCACTGGCAAGGGAACTGCGAGACATGGCAAGCTACATGAAACACAGATGCATTACTGCCCTAGTAGGGACAAACCATCTCTGAATTACAATGACTTATGGACTTTTCTTTAAGTAAATCTTTATTTTGGATGATATTTCCCCTCTTCTAATCAATCAGTAATCCCACTGTCAGTTTTCTTTCCCTCATCCACCAAAGGAGACAAGGACTCCCAGTTCCTTCCCACCTGTCCGGGGAATACAACTGGGAATACAACAGTATTGTGCTGTTTGGACAAGCACTTGGGAGTAACTTTATCCCTTTGTCTCATGTGCTGATTTCTTTTCTGTCTTATCCTTGTTCCTTTTTCTGTACTGCATAGTTCTCTGGTAGCTCAGATGTGATTCTTCAGCTGCATGTTCACTGCTATGTGTGAGCATTAACAGCCCTCATGGCAGTGCGCCTGGGGCAACCATGGAGATGAGCCAGCTGTGATCAATACTCTGGGTTATGTATGGGATTGTATTGTATATAAGGAGAAGTGAGGAACAGACTGGTATTTCCATCAGCAAAGAGACTTCATATGTTTTCAGAAACACTTTCTGCATTTCACCAGTATGAAAATCTTGCTATCACTGCATAATATCAGCTTGGAACATAGCATTTCATGGCTACTTGTATTGGCTGAGAGATGTTTTAGCCAAAACTGTTTACAAATGTCCAGCTTTCTGTATTGTAAGTTGCATATATGTGGTTTGATGAAGATAGTTTGTTTGCATAGATAATGTAGGTGATGCTGCTAATGCACACTTGTCTCAAAGCTTCAGAAGAGAGTCAAACAGAGGAATCCATTGGTACCTTCAAGACTTCTGTAAGTTAGTCCTTTGCCTGTAAATAGGGCTTTATCAAATTTTTTTCTATATAATTTAGTTTACCGGAAAACAAGTGTAAATCTAGTTGTCTGTTCATTTTATTTTTATTTATTATAACATAGGTCATAAACATTTTTCTGTCACTAACATTTTTTGTTTGATATTTGTGCATTCTTCAAAATGAATGGTTGCCTGACTCATCACTTTCTTGCTTCACATCTCCAATAAAATTACTGGATTATACTGATTCATTACTGTACTACTGATAGGATAAATCTGATCCACTTGTGACAGATGAGTAAAAATCCTTAAGACAGTGAATATTCACAGAAATACTGATTTCTTTTTGAAGGATTAATGAAGATAACCATTATCATGTCAAGATATATACATGCACTTTTATAAATAGAACTTTGTGTCACTCAGGATGTACTTCTATGTTGTATAAGAATGCAATTAAGAAAAACAATGAAACAAAATTTAAAAAGCAGCAACCAAGGCATGTCCTCTATATAGAGCAATTCATAAATGATAGTTCTTCAATTTTTTTGAAGAAATATGTTGGACAATTCTTATATTGGCTATAAAAACACCAAATCAGAGGAGAATCTTCCATAAGCGGAAGTGGTTGGAAATGCTTCTTTTGCCTTTCCGAAACTACAAGAGAACAAAACAAGATAACAGTTGGTACAAATGCTCAAGAAGAGCTTGTAAGCATGAGTTTCCTTTCCAAATGGTTGTGTTTTTTTGGGTGGTCCCATCTGTTATGTGTTTTATTTGCTTTTCTCAAACACTCATTTAAACTGGGCTTGTACACAAGTGATCAGTGAACGTCTGCTTTTTGTGTAATTACCCATATTTGCTTTCTTGGAAGTAATAAATGACAAAACCTTCAACTGTTCTTATTATCTTTAAAAGTTTTCAATCCAATTAGACACCAAAAGTATAGTTGTTCAGGGTCTAGTCACGTACTACCTAAGGAAACGTTGTACAAATATCAGCAAACATAAATTTGTCAGAGATTTAGATTTAAAATTACAAAAGAAGAGGTTTTTCTTTAGAAGTGTATTGCTTGCACTCATGAGGATGACATTTGTACAAATCAAGGTTAACCTGTAAGACAATGAAAAAATTCATGAAGAATTTATTTGCCATAATTAGTTTTTGTTGTTACTGTTATACAAGATATTTCTCTGTGACACAAAATGACTACAGAAGTCTAGCATGAAACATGATATCTTCCCCACAGAGTGCTTGGATTATCAGTGTCATTGTATTCTAGGTCAATTCTGATGTATAACAAAAATAAAAAGTAGAAAATTAACAAACAGCAGAAATAGTGAAGCCTATGGATACATGTCTCACAGTGGATATTTTCAGTATCTTTGGAGGTATGTGCATATTTTTCTCTCTTCCTCTCCCCTTCTTCCTCTCTGGCGCAAAGCTCTATCCTTAACACCAAATTTTCTTGCAAAAATAATGCTTATAGGGTCTTTCTCTCCTACTGAAGTTCCTGTTTTCATGCTACATGTAAAGTTTAAGTGTCTCTGAGAATCTTCATGCTGCAAGGCTAGATAGGAATTTTGTCAAGAAAGAAAGAAAAATATTTTTTCATTTATGAACTGTAGCGGAGTAAGGCAGTGACCACTCATAACATGCTAAAAAACTGAGTAATTAATGTGAGAGCTGCATTCATCATAAAAAAAAAATCAACAAAAATTAAAATCTTTCTATACTGCGTAGAAATTGCATGTGAAAAAACAACCTCTGATGGCTTGAGCTGAAAGACATAACTACTACAGAAAACCACATTTGCTATTCTTTTACATATGTTCAAAAATCAGTCTGTTCCCCATTCTCAATTACACTGCCTTTCATCAAGGTTTTTATATGATTCAGCCTCCTCAGTGTGCTGAGTGGTCAGGCTAGGAAATTAGCCCTGTGGAATGTTTTCTATATATTTTACATTCTAGAAAATTGACTTTTCTTTTGTTCCGTGCGTTTTTATTTGCATTTTTGCCTCAACTGGCTTTGTTGAAAGAAGATACCTTCTGGAGGTCTTATTCTGTTTGGTCACTTTCTCCTCGCTCTCCCAAAACCATTTTCTCTGTCACACAGTGTATGAAGAAAGCCCATTTGTGTTTTGGGGTGACCTTAAGTGTCTCTTGCTAGAACATGATGAGATCTGGGCACTCTATACAGAAATTATCAGTGAAGAAGTGCCTCCCAGTTACTGGAGTTACTCATTAAATGTGCTGAATCAGGGTTAGGAAACTTACAGAAATCCTCAGTTTTGGGACCTGTTTTTCTCAGAGAGATTTCCATGACAGAAACACAATGCACTACAGAAAAAGCAAGGTATTTAATGAGAAACAGATGAGGCCTGTGTATTGTTAGTGGAGAATGACTACTGTTTTGTGTAAAGAGAAGCCAACATATAACATCAAGAATAAAAACAGAGAAGGACATTATAACAAGTAGTTAATTTTATTCTTGTCTCTTAAAATGTTGTTAGAAAAAAATTAAAAAAAAAATAAAAAAACATAGATAAAAAATGTATTCCTTCTTAGGTGCTTTCAGTATCATTTTACAGATGCTTACTTTCTTTCTTAACACCAGTTGTCTCTTTACAGTGATATCCAAAGATAATATTTTTTCTCACAATCAAGTTCTGCTTGCTTTAACATCTGCTGATGTGATTTATTAATGTTCAGGTACCAATAAAGATACATTTTGTGCATGTGCGTGTGAGTGTTCAGGAACACAGAAAGAATCTAAATGCATGTTTCCTTAAAAACAAAGTCTCCCTGACTTAGCTTTTCTGTCTTTCTTTATCCTTAAAGACTATTGGGAATATTGTAGTTTTACATTTCAGCTACTAATGGTTTTATACCCAGTATTTGATTTAAAAATCACATGACCCTGAATAGCAGTGTTTGTTTTTTTAGCAACGCCTGCTTAGTTTCTTATAACACTATAACATTAATGTCTTCTTTTTACTGACTATAAACATTTTAGTTAGCATTTTATAGGCAGCACCTTTAAGCTTTAATTGGACATCTGATAGTCTGTGTACATAAGCACCTACCAGATAATGTGGAAATTGTAGACTAAGAAGCAATGATGCCATTGTGCTGGTGGGTGCAGACTTTAGCCTGTTATGTTAGATTGTCTCCCAGGAGTGTCTGCTGTATTTCGGAAACCCTTTTGATATGAACTGTTAGAGAAATATGGAAATGATGAGGCAGGTGCCAAAGCAAACCTCTGACAGGCGTTTTATCCCACCCAGATTATAAGGTTCACACCTTATTTTTTATCTTGAGTATTAAAACCTTGAACTATGAGTTTTGGCAAGGTTCTATCTCTGACTTACATGTTGCTTCTATTATCATATATTAACTTACATGTTGCTTCTATTATCATATATTACAAGTACTATCCATTACTGTTGATGCTTCAGTCTATACAGTACATCTTATATTTTGAAGATTTGTGCTGTAGTTAGAGAAGCACAGACATTATTCATTCAATTTCTAACGTGCTTTCAGACATCGTCTCTCATTCCTTCTGCATCTGAAGCACCTTTGGTTTTGTGAAAATGTGTATGATCAGAATGAAACCATTTTCCTTTTCTGAGTTCTTGTCACTCCTTCATTTACTACAGGGATCACCAGTGGTCACCTAATAGTGCTGCGTCAGAATGCAGTCTGAAGAGTTATTGCATCCTGGGTTCAAGCTTCTGGGATGATATTTTACCAAAATCATTTTGTACTGGAAGTAGCCTTAGTCAAAGGAATATAACCTAGCAACCTGGTAGCAACGGTAGCACATAAAGAGGTGAACTGATCCTTTCTCCTTAAATCACTACTTGGTGCTATCAATACAGTGTTTGCTATCTTCACCTCGTGGGTGAGATTAAAATAAATCACAGAGATCAGCGATGGACAAAAGAGCACAGACAAAGTGTGAATGAGAAACTATAAAATTCACAGAGAAAATAGTTGGTTTTACAGATTCTTATCTGGTAGTTCTAAGTCTATGAGAGCATGATGTTATTAAAAATAATAATGTATTGGTATAACAGTATATAATGCAAAATCTATATGTAGGTGTTCTCTTGTACATTTTATGTTAGTTGCTGACTGTGTTGCCATATGTTAAGAGGAGAAAGTGAAGTGGAATAAATGCAGAAATATCTGGCATGTGTGAACTTCTAGGGACATTGCATCAGAGGTAGAAAAAAAAATATAATTCTGTATTCATTTAAGCATGCCTTCCTTGATAGAAGCATTTCTCTACTGATAGAACTGTTCTGGGGCAGATTATGGTAAAAATTCTGCATAGTCTAATGCACATATGTAGCACCACTCTCTCTGGCAGCATGAGAAAAACAAGGGAATAAGAACTGAAGTTACAGTTTCAGGACTTACACAGCCCAACAAAGCCTACAGCAGCTTTTCATGATAGGGAAACAGGGGGAGGAGAACGTGTTTTCTCTGGACTCCAGCAGAAGCAAATGTTTTACCATTTTTTTGTCCAAGAGACCAGATGTATAAGTCAATTAAGGTAGTAACTAAATAAGAGTGGTATTTCTATGCAGGCTGCATGTAGCCTCGCTTTTGCAATGTTTCTCAGCGGAGAGAGAGATTTGTTTGAAGGAACCAGTAAGGGGAGCCTGGGGAAATTAACCTTGTTAGGCTGAAGTTTGCCTTTGGAGCACTCAGCATGCAACAACCTTTTTTGGACAAGTCTCAGCTATGGGCTTAGGGTCTTCAATAAAACAGAAAATGTCTTAGAAGCCAAGAATATGTCTAGGAATGAATAATTCCAAAGCAGACAGGAAAAGAAGTCTCAGGAACAAATATTCAATAAAGCATGTTTCTCAGTGAACTGAATGCCCACAATCAGATCAATCTCATTGATGTGTGAAGTTGAAGATTTCAATTACACAATTGTGTATAGAGACTACCTTAGAAAATAGAGTCCCTGTGCTTTTAAAACCCTCTGTTTTGCATTTAAGTAATATATTACTCGCTAAGTGAGAATAAGGTGTTACCAAGCAGTAAGTCAGGCTTGAAATTACACATGGCAGTCTCCATTACTTACACAGAGAAGGAAGTATTAAAGAAGGGACAACCTGATGGTGAGTACTCTGCCAAGTGTAACCCACTCAGAGGTTGAGTAATTACTGGCAGGTATGTATTCTGCTGTGACAGAGCTTGATAACAGACTTAAAGAACTTTTGAAGCATGCACAGAAACATATGTGCCCGTCACATGTATAAGAGTTGTTTAGTTGGCACTTAGATAACTGTTATTTTCTCTAAATATGAAGCCCATGGTGGTTAACATGATGTGCACTGTCTTTTGGAACCAGAAGGAGATGATTCTTCTGGATTTCCTGGAACACAGGCAAGCCATCAAGTCTGGCCACCACATTGCAACACTGACTAAGCTGAAGGTTCAAATTTCCAGAGTCAGGAAAGGGAAGAAGAAAACGCAATAACACAAGGTCCCTACCAGTTTGAAGACTGTGGAACACAGTGCCAATCAATCTTGGCTGGACTGTCCCACCACATCCAACCTATAGTCTGGATTTGGTGTGTTCAGATATTCATCTATTCAGGCTGATTAAAGATGGATTCCATGGGCAACATTTTCCTAGTAATTATGCCATCATAGCAACTGTAAAACTGTGAGATACCTCTGATGGTGCGGATTTTGATCAGTGTGGCATGCAGGCTCTTGTTCATCCCTCGTGAAATTGCATAGGTAATTGTGGTAACTATGCTGCAAAATAGCGTTTTGT
The DNA here is from genome assembly GCA_013399175.1 of Odontophorus gujanensis. Taxonomy (NCBI): domain Eukaryota; kingdom Metazoa; phylum Chordata; class Aves; order Galliformes; family Odontophoridae; genus Odontophorus; species Odontophorus gujanensis. The sequence continues at coordinate 3,294 of VXAB01004539.1, read as the reverse complement.
AGGTATGAGTGAAATCTAGTTTCACGTCATATCAATTGACTTCTACTAACAGGAAACAGGCAGAACAGCTCAGTTTTCACCATTATATCAGTGTGATAGAAAATTGTTTTCTTAGGAGTCAGCAAGGTCAATGTTACTGCAGTACAGGCTGGATTCCAGGTCCTTCTGTGACACTCAGTTATACAGGTGGCCTCAGTGGAAGCCTAAAGCAGGCAGTACAGAAATATCTCATTCAGCAGGGAAGTACTAAAGCTGCTTTAAATTAATACCTTGCCACAATACTACTGGTTCTGTTTAGCAAAAACACCTTGTCCTTAACTTTCCCAGTTTAGCTGATCTTACCCCAGTTTTACCTTATTTGAGGCTTAATTCTGCTATCTTCTTGAAGCTGGACTGTGAGCAGTAACTACCTGAGAATTTTTATCTTCCTTAGATGTAGTAAAATAGATTCCAAAGGCCCAAGTTTCCCATAGATTTACAGAGATGGGGAACATAAAAATTGCCAACTATGCTCAGTCTGATAGTATGTTGCTGATTATCTGTAGAGTTCTTGGGCCATTTCAAATAAAATATCTGTGCCTTGGAGCTGAGTTATACCTATTTCATAAGGCTAGCATTTGGAATAAAATTAGAAATTACCAAATAATACACCAAAGCTGCCAACTGTGTTTTCTGTGATTTTATGCTCAGACTCAAAATGTCAAAATGTACTCACTGACATGCGCTCTAAGAAAATGCCAGAATTCAGTCTAAAAGTCCAGTATTTAGTTTGTGTTTGCATTACCAAACCACTTTTGATCATACAGTAATTTTTCTGTTTCCTTCACATTCATAAGGGTGCACTTGTGCTGTTTGCCGGCCATGGTGTTATTGTAGAGTCAGGATGGTCCAAATGTGTGCAACCCTAAGGAGGTGTTGCTGAAGGAGTCCTTTAGCATTCATAGGATAAACCTTCATTAGATTACTAAATGTTCTCTTTTTTCAATCTCTTCTGTCAGTATCAATCTTTGTGTGGCTCATTTTATACCACTTTAGAATTTTTAAACCTTTTTTTACTTCTTTAACTCCTTCACACCTTGCACTTCAACATCTACAATGGGTCTGTGGCTAATCCATGTGTTTTAGCTGTTAAGAAAATACAAATATCTAACCTGATATTTTACTGTGCTGTTTAGTTATTTCTGCCACGCTCACACAGCACGTTCTTAGGATAAAGTTTCTAAGTTCAGGGAAAGAAACATATCTGTTGTCTTTAATGCATAATTTCAATGTTCTGTAGCAGAACTGGTACTTTCCAGACTCAGCTGGGCACAACTGCTTACCAAGAGGTATGGATTATGTTTTGGTTTTATTTTCCAAATGCCACTTGCTCTAATTATGCACAGTATACATACCTGTGGGCTTACTAACAAGAAAACTAACAAGAAAAGTTCTTTCACTCAAAATGAATAGGGTCATTTTTGTGTAATTAAAAACAATCACTTTCATGTGGGATGGCAGTATGGAAAACTACTAGAATCACAGTGGTGAGACTGCAAAAATATGTTAGTAATGTGAAACAAAGGCACTAAAAGGAAACTGCTGTTCAATTTTGTCTCTGAAATTCTACTTGTATTCCTGTCAGCACTATTCATACACTTCCGATTAGAAAATACAAAAAGGAGACTGAGAGAAGCACTGTGAAGTATTTAAAAGCTATTTGTTAAGAACTTTTAAGATTCTTGGAATAATACTCTGTAGAATTGCAGGGCACATTTATTTATTTCAATATGATTCTTTCTTTACTGTGAGAAAGGTTGCTATTTTTCCCTTGCCCTCCACATTACTGGCTTGACATTATAGTAAAATGCTTATGTAAGAGTTGAAAAAAAGTCCTTAATCCTGAACCTGTAGTTGAAAAGGCATTTTGACCTGGACCTAAGCACTTCAGTCTACACAACTGTCACCTACAATTGTTATTCCGGTGAACTGAAATCAACTCTCTATGCTTCACAGGTAACAAGAAATTGTGTTTAATTTGCAAGATGCGCATGCAGAGGATATGAGCTTGAATTTCAGAGGGGTAAACAAAATAATGTAGGAAAGCTACATTCATGCATTAATTCTTTTAATGTAGTTATTCATGTGTAGTATAAAGTTACAATGCAAATCTCATTTTAGACCGAATATTTATTGAGGTTGTTCACTTTAAATATCTGAAACAAAAATACTTCCAGAATCCTGCCACAGCAAACAGCTTATTTAATTCTTGAGTCATGGGAAATGCAACTGCTACATTCAGCAAGATGAACGTTGGCAGGTTTTGGTCTTAAAATAGCACTTGCACTTTTAAGATCAGTGTTTTATACTGCAGGATTCATACGATCATCCAGTCCTAAAGTGAGGTGTTGGGGAAAGGAGTGGCTTGGGAATTCTCAGACCCTGGGGTAGTCAGCTGTCTGCAAGCAACCCCAAACAAACAGACACACCTGTTCATGAAAGAGAGTGAAAGCCTTGGCTGTTAAACTGAGTCACCACTGTGAGCACTCTAAGTCCATCTATTGAGAAAAATCAGCGGAAGAATGCTCTTATTCTGAAATAATAAACCTGTACTGTGGTACTCAAAACTTGCATCTGATTTCAATAACTAATATACTGTCACAGATCTTAAGTTGTTTTTATTGTCAGGAGTTCAACAGCCACGGCTGCAAAATCAGGTGCTGTTTAAAATAAAGAGGGTAGCTGTCTGTCAGAGGCTTAGCCATTTCTGGGCTAGCTCTGCTGCATATAATATGAGTTGTGTATGCATATGACAAATGTGTATTTGGCCTGCTGATAGAGTGAGATCAAAATCAAGAGCTCATGAGCAGTATATTCTTGCTAGAATCAAGACTTTGGAATTAAGTAGGTGCTAAAGGTATGTGTTATAGAATTGTTTTGGAAAATATGGGGATGTCTTATTTACAGTATAGAAATACTCATGCATTACTTGTCTAGTGGTTGGCGACTCTGCCCATGGTAGGGGGATTGAAACTAGATGATCTTTGAAGTCCTTTTCAACACAGGCCATTCTATGATTTTTTATGGTTTGGTGGATTTTTCTCTCAGCTTTCCAGTCTGAGTTTAGTTTAGCTTCACGTAGGCCTTTTGTTAGTCCTGTAGCCTCAGTAGCGACTTTGTGTTAGTGAGTATTTGCAGTCTGGTTTGGAAAGGTTACTGCTAGGCTGCCCTGGGAAACTGACAAAATAGTCTGAGAAGAAGCAAACCTTACTGTCTATGGTTTATGTGCTGTTTTGGCCTGGTTCCGTGATGATT
>VXAB01004537.1:16344-91064 GCA_013399175.1 Odontophorus gujanensis | reverse complement strand
AAACAGAAAAACAAAAAATGTATTTATGTATTAGCTTTCATTATGCAAACAAGTCTATTACATATGACAATACCTAGATGCATATTTGGATTTATGCATTGCCCTTCAGGAAATACTATTTTCTCTACTTCTTCAATTCATTTCCCCATCCCTACTCCAGTGCAGGGGTGAAGCCGCCTTAAATGTCACAAAGACTTATTTAGTTTTTCTACTGTTAAGCTGTATATTTAAGCTGGAAGAAAATGGTGAATTAGTGATCCACATTTAAAAGGAAAAACAAGCTTTGGCAAATGTTACCAACCTGAATTAATATATAATAAGACAATAGTATGCCTGAATTTAGGAATGTAACTGCAAATGTGTGTATATAAGCAAACTGATTTCTAAGAATAGTGAATATAAAGTTTCATTTTAAAAATGGAAAATGAATTTATTTTCAGCTATTCTATTTAGTATTTATGCTAAGAATGCATGGCCTGATTTTTTATACTGCTTGAACTATAGTGGTATTTTTAATATATTGCATATATTAGAAGAAAGTAAAATTAAAATGGGATAATGTGAAGTTTCATTGACATATTTATTGAATCAGTAGTATGGAAAAGAAAACTTCTGAGTTTAACAATACAAATGTTAAAACAACAATGTGCATGCATTGACAAAATTATCTTAATCATAATTGATTCAGCTGTACGTAGAACTTTAGATGAGATCAAATCAAATAAATGGGGAATACAACAACAACAACAACAAAAACTCCTAGAGATGGGAGAAGACATTTAATTTCATCTATAAAATGGTCTAGCCATATTGCCAGCTGGCATATACCAATGGATATATGTGTAAGTGCCTTTAAAAGTAATGCCTCCTGTATATTTCCACGGAAACTACAACAGATATAAAGAGCACAATAGCACTATCTGATAAAGCAAATGCTTAGCTACAAAACACTATTTTTCAACTTGATCAAAACCAAGATTATCTAATCCAAGTTCCCTGCAATGAACAGGGACATCAACATGCTCAGTGCCCGGTCCAGCCTGACCTTGAATGTCTCCAAGTATGGGGCTTCCACTACATCTTTGGGCAACCTGTTACAGTCCCTCATCACCATTATTGCAAAAAAATTCTTCCTTATATCCAGTCTAAATCTCCCCTCTTTTAGTCTTGAATTATTTCCCCTTGTCCTATTACAACAGAACAAATACACTGGTGTGTTATCAATGTTTTTTTAATTTCTCCTAACATCAAAAGATAGAATCATACCACACACTATGAAGAAAATCAGTTGTTTCTCATCTGAACCAGGGCAGTGGCACACTGTCACTGTCACCACTGCTGAAACACACCACTCACTACCTCACTGTTCTCACATCCTCTGTTTGGTCTCCATAAACATTCAGCAAGCATCAATGAATGTCAATAAGTGCAACTTTTTCCAGGTGGAGAAATTCAATGACACATATTAGCTTCATAAGCACTTCCATGTCAGATGCCATTTTCTCAGACTGCCCCTCTGCTGTCAGCTATTGCATTGCAACAATACTCAATGGAATATTGGTAGGAAGGTTCATACTCTACTGCTGTACCAACAGCATCCACTTCTGACATAACGGGTCAATCTAATAAAATAGGAGACATTACTTTAGGAGTAGCCCTCACATTTTTATTATACCACTATTATATATTTATCTAATAAACCAAAGAAAAACATCCCATACAGGTGAGAAAGTAAATGAATTTTTAAAAATAATATATATATTAAGGAACAGTGTGCTAAACCTGTGAACATGGAGAGTCATTGACTAACTAGATAAAGTTTGGTTTGAGTAGAACAAAACGGACTGAATCCAAAAACACTTGGATTTCATAACCAAATAGTTATGCCTTATTGAAGTTTTCTTCTTCTACTACTTTAATTTCTGCTTAGAAGTAGAATAGAATAGAATCCCATTTTCAATGTAATAGTTACAGATTTTAATTACTATTAAGCAACTTTTTAATATACTGTGTTTCATATGAGAATGAATGAACTTAAAACTACCACAGAATGTGAAAGCTGTAATAATTGCTACTTGTTCAGTTATTTAGACAGCAGGGTGTGTACAGTCATAATTCTGAGTCATACATTCTCCTCCCTGAATCAAACAACTAGATAGATAAGCAGCAATGTTTCTCTGCACAATGATAAGCATGTGTGTTGTATTTGGAATAATGGAGTAATTTTCTAAAAAACCTGCCTCCAGTGTTAGTGCTCAAGCCAGCACTTCCCTCCACTTGAAATAAGTTAATTCCTCAAGAAGTGAAATGATCTGATGTTACAAACAGCACCATAGTGGTCATATATGTTATGTGGGGGGAAGGGGAATGACATTCCCCTTCCGCCATGTCATCAAAAGAAGAATAAAAATACAGATCATGAAAACATCTCTACACTGATATGCTAGAATTTGTGTTTTAGGAATAGGAAACTGGAATGCAAGTTAGCTTCCATATAAATTGGTTTCTTCATTCACTTTTTGCTCCATCTGCACTCTAGGTTGTTTCCACCATCACTGCATGACTTTCCTTGACTCAGAAAGTCCCACACTATCTTGATTAGTGTCTCAAGGCCTCTCTACAGCCTTTTTCTCACCAACTATAACAATAAATACAATACTGAGTCAACCCCATCCACCATCCTTCTGAGAAATGTTGCTGCTGAACAAAAGCAATCCAGGGCCTGCCAAGCAACATTCTCTAAACTTGGGACAGTTTTACGTGGAGATATAAGCAGTGCCTAGACAGAGAACAGAAAACAGAAGCAAAGGCTTGTTTGTGAATAAATGCTGTGTTAACTTCCAAGTCCAAAGGTGCTTTATAGCAACTTTTTTTATGTATCTGATTTTTTTTCAGAGAAAATGAACAAAGATCTTCTTAACTTTTATATATATTATCTTTTATCATACTGAGGGTTCTCTGTCAATCTAAGATCATCCAAAGGTTAAGGTTACACTTTAATTATGTATTTCCTTTAAAAATAAATTTTGATTATGTTAATCTGGAACATGGATCTACCATCTTATTAGTCAATGAACCATTTATCTTTCTGCATTTGCTGTTTTTGTGTACCACTCTTCTACATGCATACACACACACACACACACAAGAAAAAAAAAATCATAAGAGAAGGAATTTGAGAAACAATTACTTATTTTTCATTTCTAATTAACAGGAACTTTAACATTCAAAAAGAAGAGCACCAAGGCCAATTTTGACATGGAAAAATAATTGCAGACAGTGGAATGTGCAGTATCTTTCATGGTATTCTAAAATGTTGAGCAGTACAGAGTAGTTCATTGAAACATCACAATAACTGGGAGAAGTAACAGAAATCAGTAACATAAAGTGACACCTCTAGGTAGTCAAGAGCTGAAGAAAATTTCCTAACAGTGACAAGTTCTTTGGTTTGTTGTCAGCATCTCAGAAGCACTCTTTCAGATCATTATTTCAGGTAGTATACAGAAACAAGTAGGATTCCTTACGTTCTAAACAGAGTGTATTAAAATAGTGCAAATAATCTCCTATCTGGACTTCTTTGTCCTATTTACACAATCAATTTATACTAAAATTCGTGGAGTAATAAAAAATGGGCAATGAAAATGATGTATGGTATAAATGGATCTGGACATGATAAAAAAGTACTGAAAAAGAAAAAGTTTATGCGCGTGTTTTAAAATAGTCTTAAATTTTGAGCTATTAATATCTTTGTTTTGTATTTTAATTCCAGCAAGCAGATCAGCACCACACATCTGCTCACTCATTCATTCTCCCCAGGTGAGATGGGGAGGAAAATTGAAAAAGTGAACTTGTAAGAACTCAAGAATTGAGATAAAGATAATTTACTAAGTAAATCAGAAGCCTTGCAGGCAGGCAAAGCAAAACAATGAATTTATTGCCCGCTTTCCATTAGCAGGCTGGTGTTTGACTATTTCCATGACAGCAGTGCTCATCACATTTAACAGTTTCTTAGGAAGACAAATTTCATCACTCAGCCACCTCAAACATCCCTCCTTTTCCCTTCTTTCCTCCATTTTTACCCCAGTTTTACTCTTCATCATGATGTACTGTGGCAAAGAATACCACTTTAATCAGTTTGAGTAAACTGTTCTATCTCTGTCCTCTCCCAGCTCTGACCTCCAGCCTCCTTACTAGCAGGACAGCATGGAAAGTAGAAAAGTCCTTGTCTCTGTTAAGCACTGCTCTGTAACGACTAAACATTAGTTTATCATCACTGCTTTAATCAAAAATCCAAAACACAGCTTCATATGTGAAAGTTAGTTGTATCTCAACAAAAATCCTGACATGAATAGTTAAGAATCCTCAGCACGTTTTTGACACTTGCAGCTGCACAGCTTTATACTCCTGTTGTTTGTTTAAAAAAAAAAAATCCATTTTGGTAAAGCAGTGTTTGTACACAAGGAGTCTTTCCCCACTATATTGACTCCAGGACCATGTTTGTGCATGGCTTGTGCAAATGCACAGAAAACATGGTGAAGTCCTCCAAAGTTTTTCCTTCAAATTTCAATAAAGTTCTTAAAGAAAACAGGTATGAATTCTGCAAGCTCTTGCAATTTTTTTAACATTATTTTAGAACTAAGAAGTTGTAAGAAGCTGCCTTGTTAGCATCTTTATTTCCTTGCTTAATTAAAAAATAAATAAATAAAATAATGCAAATAGCAATGCAAATGGAAACAATAATAGTTAAAAATAATTTCAGTGTTAGAAAATCTTCAACATATTCCCAAACAGATGTGACTTCATAGATTAGGAGAACCATGAAATTATGATAATTATATGACCAAGGCTAGTGATATACAAGCAAACTGAATTAAGTTATTTTGTCTGAAGGACAGGTGGAACAATTGACTCAAACTGACTAACCAGGTATTGCATGCCATATGACATTATGATCAGCAATAAAATCTGGTGGAAAAATGGAGGAAAATGGGGGAACATTCAGGTATGGGAGTAATGGCATCTGTCTCCCTAAGAAACTGTTAAATGTGGTGAGCCCTGCTTCCCTCCACCATATATTTTTACTACCTGGCATTTTATTTATTTATTTATTTATTTGGACCTATATCTTGTAAAACAGGAACAATCTGTAAAATACATGTAAGAGAGCTGTATAACACCACTTTTATGGAGCTTTGAGGTGCTGAGGGAAAAATATACGTGTAAACATGCCATAATCTACCCCCATCCCAGAGTATGATATATAAATCACATTTATTCAGTTAGTGTTTCTGGTGTTGACTATGACCTCTGTATTTTTGGTAGAATCATTTATCCCAGTATGAGCCTTTGCAAAACTACTTAACCATGATTTTCACTTCAGCCCATAACAATTTGTAATGAATGAATAATAACTGACCAATCATTTATCTACTAATCAGTGTTAGGCTGGATGTAAACTTCTGCATACAGTGCTATGCTATAGGACGTTATGAATGAGAGAATGTCAGTTAATCTATCTTCTCTAAACAAGCAAACACCCTCAGTTCCAATAAATTAATAACTGAACACTAACGTAATAATTTTAAACTGATGGCATTACCTACATTATCTGCACTGAAATCAGGGATTTTAATGATTTTAAAATGTCAGTGCATATAGACTATACCTAATTATGTGTCTACACAGCTAATGATTAAAAGAAACTCCTAGATATGAAAAATAAATTGAATATTGCAGTGCTAAACTGCAAAGTAATTCTAGGCATCACATTCTGCAAAAATCCTTGAAAGATATTTAATTTTACTTAGTTTTAACATCCACATATGCAACTAATTTCTCAGTTGACAGATATTTTTAATTCTCAAAGGTTACATCCCTGTTTCATTAAGAATGTATTTAGAACTGAAAAAGTGAGCCATGGATCCTTAGTAAATAAATGTTTATGTATGACAATACATGTTTCATAAAATCATAGAATCACAGAACATTTTGGGTTGGAAGATCATCTAGTTGCAACTCCTCTGCTATAGGCAGGGACACCTTCCTCTAGACCAAGTTGCTCAGAGCCCCAGCCAGCCAGCCTTTGAATGCTTCCAGTAGTTTAAATAAGTATATCCCATGTGAACAAAGTATTTTAAAACAGAACTCAAACACAAAAATATTTTGAGTTCTTCAGAAGCAGAAAACATAAACACAGACACACAGTGATATCTTCTACATAAAGTGGGGAAAAAAATCATATTTTCAGTCTTAAATTATGTCTAAGTAAAACAGAGAAGGATATAAATGTTGAAAGACTGTCACAGTTTACTTGATGTTATCATGAATGATGGGGGCCTTCCTGACCTCTTTTCCTCCCTCTCTCCCTTTCTGGGAGAAAGGAATAGTGACAACCCAATTGAGATAAGGGAAGATAACTAATTTACTACCAATGGTAAAAGAATGTAAGATAATATGATATAAAAGACAGTTATGGGTAATAAACCGTACAAATGGGAGAGAAAGGATTTCTGATCACACTGCTAGCTGTAATGCCCAGAAATGGAAGAAAGTTTTCTTATCACTCAGAATCAGAAATCACACTAAGAGTAATAGAGACTTCTGGGAATTTCAGTCCAACTGCCTGGCACTCTGCTGTAGTACTAAGAACTGGTTGCATGATGTCATGATATGGAATATCAATAAAAACAGGACAAACATGAAATGAGTAAAATGGCTTTTAAGAAAAAACAAAAAGTATTTGAAAAGACAAGGGAAAAAAAATAGCATGAGTGCAGAAAACAGTCCAGGCTCGTTATGATTGAATTTCCTGTTAAAATTGATCATATCCAACTTATTTTCAGTTACTTTTCAAGAGTGAAAAATAGTTCAACTGCAGTGTTAGTATATTACATTCCTTTCATATCATGCAATAAACAAAAAATAAATCTCCAGAATAATTGCATGAGTGAATAAAAAAGTGAAAATAAAAGAGTGAAATAGTAGCAGAGAGAATAAACAGAGTAGAAAACAGAATGGTGTTTTTACCAGGAAAAAGGCTTGGGAAGATCTCAGTTTAAACTAACTTTTATTTTACCCTAAAATATGTATTTGCAAATAAAGTTTTTCAAATTTTTAAGTATTATTAGTTTTTTACTGTAATAAAATTGAAAAAACAAAGGATACATTTGACAAGATATGAGTATCTAATTCATTGTGTAGGGAGGGTGCTGATTTCTTTTTGGTGGAAAAGTTTTAGAAGATGTGAAAGCATCTCTTAAAGATAAAAAAAAAAAGGCTTAAAGACATTTTCTTAAGACAAAATGTATCTTTTCACCTGTAGATTACAAATGAACTGAACTCTTTCTCCAGGAAAGCTAATGACTGGTCATCACTCATCACTGATATGGTATTTGTATTTTGTTACACAAATTGCTTTTTAGTCATTCATTTATTCTTGTATTCATTTGTGTAGTAGCTGAAGGACATAAATTCCATTTTCACCTAAATAATATTTGCAAATCTTTAGATTTCTAATCTATTTCATAAAAGGAATCTCACAGTGTTCTGTCATGTCTGTGTTCAGTAGTCAGTTTCAAATTCTAGTGAATGTTTACCACATATATGCTTAAAAATATGTGTGTGTGTGTGTGTGTGTGTGTGTGTGTGTGTGTGTGTGTGTGTGCACACGCTTGTCNTGTCTGTGTTCAGTAGTCAGTTTCAAATTCTAGTGAATGTTTACCACATATATGCTTAAAAATATGTGTGTGTGTGTGTGTGTGTGTGTGTGTGTGTGTGTGTGTGTGCGCATACGCATGCCTATATTTTGTTTTAGTATCAGTATTATTGTACTGATAAGGACAACACATTGTGTTTTTAGAAGATTGACTTATTTTACCTACTCATCTAGTCTGTCATTACACTTTTACCTGTTTGTCTCCCTTGAGCAATTATTTACTACAAACTCACTTTATACTATTTGTTCTGAATAGTTTTGCTGTTAATAAATGCCTACTTCCTCTGTGGTATTTAATTACTCATATACACACACGAAAATAAACTGTGTATATAATCCTCAACCATGAGTATTATCCTTTAATTAAAGCCAACAACATCCAAATGTATCAGCTGGCATTTATAGTATACAGTTCACCAAACCCATTTTCTTTGAAATTTACATTTTCAGTGCCACCTAGACGTACACTCATGTCATTGAAATTCCATCTGTTGGTATCTTATGTTTCTGAGGAAAATTTCCATTTAATGTTGCTAATCGTGGAATCATTCCTTACATTCAATGTGATTATTATAGCTCAGTCTTTCTGTTAGGGAAGTATCATTCTGTCTTTTCTTTAATAGTGACTTTGAAATGCATGGTGGAATGGGAAGGTTGTCACAATTAACTTTAAAAATGATTTGCCTTTTGATCTTGAAGTTATAAATCACAGAACTACCCCATCCCATTCTCTTTGGAAACACCAACATCTCTACTCCTGAAATATTAGCTAATGACTTCAGGCTTTATAGGTTACAAAAGCCCAAACAGAAAAATGAGCTGAATAATCAATACAACAACTAAACAGATATATTACAGTTTAAGGGAGAGTAGAGAGAAATGAGTATTAAGAAGGAACACTTCTTCCACTCAAGCTGAACAGTGTTTCTGCCTAGGAAAATTAGTCTAAATCTTCATTTTACAGTAGCTGATTTTGTAATCTAGTTAGTGAATGTTACATGTATATGTGTATATATATATACATGTATATGTATATATGCATATATAAAAAATAGAATCATGTTTTTTCCTATTCAAAATTCCATTGAAATATCCATCCTCATTACAATTAATGACCAGGAACACTACAATTGTGCTGAAAATTATGTCACAGTTGAGTTCCTACAAATTCTAGGAGAGGTGAACTACGAATTTAATATTTAGTGATGGCATGGGGTTGCTTTCTGAAAAGACTGGGTAATCATAAAGTATTCACTGACAATCAGATTATTTAAGGAAGAAATAACTTCTTTTTTTCCAATAATACAATTTTTTATTTTTAATTACAAATAACATATTTATGTTAACCTGTTTTTCGATCATTGTGGAGAAAATTGTGTAATAGGGAATGAAGCACTTCCAAAAAGAGGAGGAACTCTTCCATCTGTATTATTTTAAGGGAACTCGGAAATATGTACATTACCCACTGAGTTACTGGGTGAGTCCCAGGCAGAAAGGTGTTCTCTGGGAATGCCAAGGCACACAAGAAAATCTCAAATTTGTAACAAGTGCTCATCTTCGTTGGTCCATTTCTTGACTGCTGAGTACTATCTGCTGTCTAACGTAGAGTTAAACATGAGCAGAGCGGTTTTCAGGTTGTAATGGTACTCTACTGTTAAGCTTTTAGTTTCTGAAGTACTTAGAGTAGAATAACAAGTAAGAACTTCAAACATTGTAGGTTAACACTAGATATCAAAAAAGATATTCAGTGATGCCCATCCATCTACACCCTCTTCTTCAGACCAAACTTCAGGTCTAAAGATTTCTTTAGGCCTCAGAACAGCAGCATCCAGAATTTCTCCCTCATTCAATCAATGTTAAAGTTTGCCTCCAACAGAGTGTTCTTAGTTTAAAATGTGAGGTTTGAATTGATCGAATTGCTGCAAACAAAATGAGCTGCAACTAGGAAGTCTTGGATTTAAAATTCTAGTGCTGAACTTCAGTCAGCTGATTTTCAAGTGCAGGTAATCATTTGAGACTGAAACTAGATACATATAAAGCTTAAGAACAGAAGCAAAAACTTCACGAATTTCACAAGGATAGTAGACATTACACATTTTTCCATTATTCTGTGTAGTACTACAACATCCAGATCAGTTAATTACATAGGTTGTACCAAAATTTGTTCAGAACTAAAAAAGAGATGGCAAAATAACCCCTCATTTTTTCTTCTAATATGCTCTGAATGGTTGCTTTACACAGCCATGTGCCTAGAGATACAATTGAAGCCTTTCTAATTACTATGTAATAAGTATAAAGTGAATTAGTACACAATTTAATTATGTTAAAATTTTTATGTTATGCAAGTTCTCACAGTGTACTTAATTTTGTACCCTCATGGTAAATTCATTTATCTTGGTCTTGAGAGTCTGCAGACTGTATTTTCATAACAAAATTAAATTTTTGTAGATTCTTCTCAGATTCAAACATGCTTTTTTTTTTTAATTATTTTAGTTGTATATCTAAATTAGGCGAGATATTGTCTTAATATTCTTAATATTCATGCTAAAGTTCGAGTTTTAAAGTGCAATGTAATTTTAAACCTTAATTATTAATTTCAGTTAATATTTGCAAGGTAAAAAGAGTATGAAGACATAAGAAGATAAGAAAAAAATCATGCAAAGAAGAGTGTTTTTATCCAAACACATAATAACTGAACCAATATTTTATTGATTCATCTTGGAGCATTTAATAAGTAGTGGTCTTGAAACAAAGAGAACAGGCAATTTTTCCAACACCTTCAAGGAACCTGTGTTTCCATTTTTAAAAAGTGATTATTTGCTTAAAGTCCTATACATTTTTGTCTGATAATCATTCTTAAATTTATTTCTATCTTCTGAATAAAGCAGAAAAAAACAGTATTATTAAAACTTAATCTGTGTAATAAATTAGTCAGCTATTCTTGTTTCGCATCCTTTGTTTGTTAAGAAGTTTCATGAATATCTATCATAGTATAATCTTAATCTGAAATGTCACTCAGTACTATAAAATAATCTTAAATTTGAGAATTAGTACTTGATTAATCTTCAACATTTTGCCATTATGGTTCATACATGCTTTAATTAGTTAAGAAATGTTAGTAGATGACATCATGCCTGAGAAAATGTCATAGTAGGCAAGAAAGGTTCTTTGTTTTCACCACTAATTCTGGTGTCACCAATACCAGAAAATTTAATTGTCTAAACTTGTGCAAAGAACATTTATTTTCCTTTGAAGTATATATATCTAAATATATATTTTATTTATCTATATGGATATTATAGAATCATAGAATCACCAAGGCTGGAAAAACCTACAAGATCATCCAGTCCAACTGTCCACCAGTCACCAATAGCTCTCACTAAACCATGTTCATTGCCCTTCCTGGACAACCTCAAGGGCCTCAGTGCCTTTCTTGTAGTGAGGGGCTCAAACCTTAATACTATACTTGAGCTCACCAGGGCTGTGTGCAGAGAAGGATGATCACTGCTTCTGCTGGCAACACTTTTTCCAAGTATAAGCCAGGATTCCATTAGCCTTTTTGGCCACCTGGCACACTGCTGGCTCATTTTCAGCAGAGCATCAACCATTGCCCCCAGATCTGTTTCCTCTACACAGTCTTCCTGCCACTCTGCCGCAGGTCTGTAGTGTTGCCTGGGGTTGTTTTGGCCAAAGGGCAGGAATGGGCACTTGGTCTTGTTGAACCTTATCCCATTGGCTTAAGCTCAGCTATCCAACCTGTTTAAGTTCCTCTGTAGGGCCTTACTACCCCCAGCAGATCAACATTTTCCTCCGACTTGGTGTCATCTGCAAACTTGTAGAGGGTGCACTCAGTGCCCCCATCCAATAAAGATACTAGAAAGGCCCCAGTACCGATCCCTGGGGAACACCACTCATGACCAATCAACAGCTAGATGTGACTCCATTTAGCACCACTTTCTGCTCCCAGCCATCTGGCCTGTTCATTACTTATCAAAGAGTTTATCTTTCCAAGCCACATGCAGCCAGCTTCTCCAGGAGAATTCTGTGGGGCACAGTATCAAAGGCTTTGGTGAAGTCTAGCTAGACTACATCAACAGGCTATCCTTCAATCACCAGGAGGGTCACCCAGTCATAGAAGGAGATCAGGTTGGTCAAGTGGGATCTGCCCCTTATGATCCCATGCTGGCCTGGCCTGATTCCCTGGCTTTCCTGTCCATGTTGTATGATCTCCCTCAAGACAATCTGCTCCATAACCTTCCCTGGTACCGAGGTCAGGCTAACAGGCTGCATTTCCTTGGATCCTCCTTTCAACCCTTCTTGTAGATGGGAGTCACACTGGCAAGCCTCCAACCCTATGGATCCTCACCAGTCAACCAGGAGCACTAATGATGGAAAGCACCTTGGGTATTACCTCCACAATAGGTATATATTATATTATATACATAAAAAGTTTATTAAACAGAATATTGTAGGATTCCGTGATATAAAATCATACCTGCTCCGAAGGGCACAATCTATGATAGCGGATTAGGAAAGATCAGCTTTTTTCTGATAAACTCCCCGTGGTGTGACTGGTAGAAAAGGTCTTATGAAAGCTAGCAGAATATTACCAGCATCTATCATAGTGAGAATAAAATGTAACAAAAGCTTGCAAAAGCTGTCAGAAAGAACAAACTATTCTTGATCCTTAGTAGTTAAAAGAGGTCTGTAAACAAAGCAGGTTTTATTTTCATTTCTAACATGCCTGTGATCAGATTGAAGTGCGATAGCAGCTGCTTCAATAGAGTTAACAAGCCAGATATTTCAAACTCAGTGAAATCCTACTGTACAGTATGTTGTGGCAGTTTGTTTTTAATGGAAGTCAGCTTTCTTGTGACAAATAATATATGATATCAGAAGTCCCATAACAACACTTGGAACTCCACAAAGAAAGAGTGTTAGCACTGATGGTGTTGCAACAACAGATTTTATTTTAAAACTAAGGTGCTCATATAGCCTACCAATTTACTTTGCTTGGTGATTATTCTGTCACCATTATTTTCAGATGAGATTACTCTTTTTTTTCTGGAAGTTCCTAAATATGGATGCTTGATATTTGTTTTTTTGTGTGTGTTTTTTTTTTTTTTTGTATGAATACGTGACAATTGTTATAAATTACAATAGTTTTCAGTTTATCATAACTGTTAAGGTTTCCCATCTGTAACTGTTACACAGAAAAAATAAACATCCTCTGTTTTTCCTCTGGTCGTGATGTTCCACTTGCCCCAGTCATACTGAGCAGTTTATAATGAGATGCTAAAGTCTAAACTGCATAAATTTGGGAAATTTCACTTTATTGATCTCCATTTTTAATAGTACAATGAGATTTATCACTACAGAAAATTCAATTTCCAAGCTCACTGCATAACCCAAGCTGAAAAGAATAATATCATTTTGGAGAAATGCACAAACTTTGAAGAGATATTTTAACTCTCACAAGAACTCTATCTTTAGGTCCGCCCACTGTGGTATGTCTAAAAGCCATATTTACAGAAAAAATATATAGCATTAGTCTAACAAAAAAAGCACATCATCAAAGAAATATTTCCTACTTCCTCATATTTCCTTTCCTCTTCTATTTCTTACTGACATTTCTTAGGCTTTCCCCAAAAGGCAATACTAAGGCCTTGGACCAGTGAGATACTGACAGTTCATTATTCAACTGCCATCTTCTCCATTGTATAAACGGTTTCAAACTCCTCTTCATGTAAGTTACTATTTTTGATACAAGCCAGGATGCCAGCTGGACAAGAAGGTCAGTGGCATCCTGGCTTGTATCAGAAACAGTGCTGCCAGCAGGAGCAGGGAAATGAACATACTTGTGTGCTAAGCACTGATGAGTCCACTGCAAATAGCATTGTGTTCAGTTTTGGGCCCACCACTGCAGGAAAGACATAGAGGCCCTGGAGGGTGTCCAGAGAAGGGCGTCAAAGTTGGTGAGGGGTTTCGAGCACAGGTCTTACAAGGAGCAGCTGAGGGAGCTGGGAATATTTAGTCTAGAGAAGAGGACAACTCTCTACAGCTATCTGAAAGGAGTTTGTGGCAAGGTCCACCTGTTCTCCCATGCAACTAGTGATAGGACTGGAGAGAATGGCCTCAAGTTGCGCCTGGGGAGATTCGGATTGGATGTTACAAAAAATTTTTTCTCCAAAAAGGTGGTCAGGCACTGGAACACACTGCTCAAGGAGGTGTTGGAGTCACTGTTCCTGGAGGTGTCCAATAAATGTTTAGATGCTTTACTACAGGACATGATTTAGTGGGGAAATATTGGTAGTAGGTGGTTGGTTGGACTGGATAATCATGGAGGTCTTTTCCAATCTTGGTGATTCTATGATTTTATGACTCCAACTTTTAGTTCACTGAAACAGACTTCAGCTGGCATAGAATTTTCTTTGTAGTGGATGGTATGGTGCTGTATTTTGGATTTAGGATGAGAATAATGTTATTAACATACTGATGGTTTAGCTGTTGCTAAGTGTTTGCACTAATCAAGGACTTTTCAAGTTCTTACACAGTCCTACCAATGAGGAAGCTGGAGGTGCACAAAATGCTAGGAGAGGACTGAACCAGAACAGCTGACCCAACTGGTCAAAGAGATGTTCCGTAACAAGACCTGACATCATGCAAAATGATAAAACTAGAGGTACTTGACTGGAGTGTCAGATGCTGTTCTGGGACTGGACAGGTATTTGTGAGCATATGGTGAGTAACTGCGTTGTGTATCACCTGTTTCGTATTTATTTATTTATCTATTTTTATTGTTACTATTATTTTCCCTTTTGTTTTGTGTCTTAAATTGTCTTTAACTCAATCCATGAGGGTTTATTTATTTATTTATTTATTTTTTTCCAGTTCTTCCTCCCATGAGTGTTGTTTAGCTCCCTGCTGGATTAAACAATGACAACTATCTTCATCGTGGCATTTTTCCTTTATGTTACATAATTCTGTCTCCATCACGATTTTTACTGAAATGTCTCCATCATTTGTAGACTACTGTAAAATAGTCAGATACTATAGCTACAAGTACCATGGAAGAGTTGTGAGAAAAAATTTCTGTGTCATTCAACAGATGAGACATGGGTGAACATCTGAACTAAAAGTGTAGAGCATACTGTTGGAGAAGGCTCATAAAAGTGAGAGGGAACCATGCTCCAGGCACGATGCAAAAATTCTTTTAACTCTAGCATTCTTTAACTATTGTGCTTCAGTACTGCATTTCAAGTAGACCATATAGTGTATTTTGACATTTATAAACATCCTTATGATTAGAAGTCACAAAGTTTATTTATTGTTATGATTTATGTCCCTTCCAATTTGGTTACATATTGTTCAGTTCCCAAGTATCTTTCACTGGAAAGAGAATCTTGGAAATCTGTGAATGTTATGGACTCAGCATAAACTGCCTTCCTTGGCAAACTCAATGAAACATAACTGACAAGTACAGCAAATGCCTTGTAAAATGCTCCTCTGCTGTAGGTCACAGAATGAAGCTATAATAAACTCTGATTCATAAAAAGTCATGTAAACATTGTAACCTGTTTTTACTAGCCCTTAATGTGATCGCATACAGCTTGAGTCTTCTCAGTTCCCAAGTCCCCATGAGCATCTATGATCCTACTTGGGTGTTCAAGTGCCTCTGGTTTTGGAAGCCTGAAATTGGAACAAATATAATGCTATCAGCTATTTAATTATTTGCCCCAGGCAAATGTTTGATATTTCTAACTGCAAACACCTAAAAATAAAATACCTATGGAGATCAACTGAATATTTATGTGTGGTTAAACAAAATAAATGTCTATGGAGTCTTCCTCTGTTCCCTTATACTGTTGCATTTTTTGTACTGAAAAATAAAGGAAAAGCAAAAACAGCATACAAAAACAAACAAAACCACCACCAGAATACTGAAATTTAGAGTAACAGTATCCTTGTCTCAAGGCTCTATAGACATGACAGCTTCTCTTAGGTTCGATGCTCCTACTTAAGGAAAATACTGTAAATCTTTGTCCTCAGGGGAACTGAAGTTCAATTCAATGCATGTCAATGGCAGTTTAGCTTACTGTTAACTTTGTGAACAACATAAATTTTACAGCCTTTCATTTCTGCCAAATACTTACTCAATAAATTGCTGAGGGAAATCAGTTGTACAATTAAAATCTATTTTATGTTTTTAATAACCTTAATGTATCAACTGTGGCTTTCAGAAGTTTATATGTTTGTGTATACATATTTGTATTTTTCCATCACCGTGGCAATTGCTATTGGACTCAAAAAACATCTCTTAATTACATAGACTTAGTGATAGAGGTGTACATGACTCTGATGCTCATTAAACGTCAGTAAAAAAAAAATCTAAAAATCTCTATGTATGTGTCTATTATAAAATATGCACAAATTTATTATCTATTAATGTGTGAACTCCTTTGATTTTGATTAAAAAAATATGATTTGGAAGTACTGAGGACGTAGTGTGCAGAATTTGAAAAATTATTCCAGCTAGCTTATCTTTCCAAGAAAAGTTAAGATGCCATATTTGACTGCAACATAATGTTTACATGCCAGTTTCTTGACCTGGATATGAATGTGAAAGCTTAGACCTATTGTTTAAGGGCATATTTTATTTTTGAAATCTTACACCAGAAAGCTGTTTGGAAGATAAATACTTCTTCTACAGCAGTACAAATTCTCATATAGACAGCAGGCAAAAAGCATAATTAGAAAAACAATAGAATTCTTATGCTTTGCTGTTAAAATATATGATGTCAAGGAAAACTGTTCAAAATTCTGCTTTTGATATTTGACAGGATGTGGGCAAGCTTTTGATCAAAGATTCTGCAAAGAAGCTAACATAGATGAAAATTTTGAATTCTGTTCTGGGATGTAATACTACTCCCTTTCTGTCTCTTATCCTGGAGACTTAACTTCAGAAAGAATGTACAGACTTTTATAAGTCCTGAATATGCTTCTGTACTCAGAGTCAGAGTTACAGCAACCACTTTGGTGTGGCAGACCAAAATTTTTGTGCATTTACATCTTTAGTGTTCGACTGCTTAAAGGAGCTCACAATCCTGAGCTAAGGGAAAGGCATGTGAAGAAAAGTGCAAAGACATGTAGACACCTGAGGTGAGAATCTGCAGAACATGGCTTCCTGAAGAGAATGACATTAATTTAAACCGAGAATTTCCCAGAATTAAAGAAAAATCTTGACTTCAAGTATCTGAGATTTAATAGACAGTCAGGTAAATTAAGTACAAAGAATTAAGTACTAATTCTAATCATTTATGTAAGAGTTAAAATTTGTTCTGAACTTAATTCCTAAGTCAGGACCTGCAGGTAATTCATGAAGGAGAATCATCCTTTACAGCATTCCAACAGCTACTGAATTTTCCAGAGCCACTGGTATTTCAGTTACTATGTTCATGACCTCTGCTAACTTAAACAATCAAAATTAATTACTGGAAATTTAGGAATGAGGGTGACTGTTTTAGATATATAAAAATATTGGTAGAAGAAACTCTTATTCATGCAAATCTGTCTCTCATGAATATAACCTTCAGTTCAAAAAAATTAATTTTGCATTTCTGAGCTCTGACCTCCTTACTTCTATCATGGAAATGCTGTGGGGTTCTCTTATTTCCTTTTAACAAAAATGCAGTTCTTTAATACTGTTTGCATTTGGGAGCTATCAACACTGCAAAATAAATTATAGTTCATCTTTTTTTTTCCCATCTTTTTTACAGCTCTTGCCATATGTGCAAAGTCAGACCATCTAAGCAGCCTTTCTTTCACAGTAGTGAGTATCTAAGTAGTTGCTGTTTTCAGTAGGAAGTATATGGAAGTGCTACTGGGCTCCTTTCCATTTTTAGCTGATCCTGAAAAAAAATAAATAAATAAAAGTTGACATTTAAATTCAAACAGTATGTTGGCAACTAGGGCTGGCTAGTATGAAATTTAATTTGTGCTGCTAAGCCTCAAGAGCGTAGGGAAAATGTGATGAACAATAGCCATTAAACTCCAGTTTTACAATATCCTTCAGAAATGAAATAGCTATCTAGAAAACATGGACAAAACTAAGTAACTATATGCCCTATAGGCCCTTTCAGGGCCAAACATCTATGCAGTAGGTTTGAAAACCAGGTTTGACCTCTGGATTTTTATTGTTGTCCATAATGGTTAGGAAAAGAATGGAGCAGGAATAGAACTCTCTGCTGGCCTCTGCATTTCTACTTTGAGACTGACATTTTTTTTCTCATCAACATCTATTCTGTAACAACAAACAAACACAAATAATCTTAACTTTTTATGCTTTATTCTTCTTCAAAACATGCCCTGTACTTATATTCATAATGCTGTTATAAATAAACAGTTATAATGCTCACAACAAAAATTTTCAAAATGAAATAATATATATTTTCAAGCAAGTACCTCTTGAGAGGCATTCATAGCATGAAGAAAGTTCAAACAACTTAAAACTTAACTTCTAGCTAGAAGCCTAGCCAACTACCCCTGCGGAAATTAACAGCAGAGAGAAGAATATAATTCCATTATTTTTTTTGCCAACAGACCTCACTTTCAAATAGATCAGTTGTTTGTCCCTTTGTGTTAGCTTAATGAAACTCCTACTTGTGCTCAGCTCCAGAACATAAGGGAATTTGTAGAGTCAAAATGTTTTGTGTAAACACACCACACATTTCCCAGACAGTAGCAATAAAGTAACTTTCTACTTAAAGATTCTGAATTCCTGTGTCAGCGAGCTGAAAAGCGAGATCATCATATCAAGAAATAAGCTTACTGCGGATGTTGTTGTTAGGACTTTTTTCTTATCTGCCTTCGTGTTTATTTAACTTTAGGCACCCCCAGCTGCATAATTTGAGCCAAGATTCAAGTGCTAACAGCGTTTTATTCTTAAATTTGAATATGGGGATTTACCTGAAAGCCTTGAAAATGTTTGACAAAAGCAATGTGATGACTGAACAATGATTTCTATTACAAAATCAGTTCAGTTGCCAAAAGGAAGGCTGGAAAGATGATTGAGACAGAACAACAATGTTATTGGCAGTGTGATCAGAAAGAATTACCATGAAGGCCAACAGTATCAGGCTTTTCCAGCTAAGAATGGAAATTTGTTAATGTGATGTGGCAGTATAGATTTCTGTTTCCTAACCGCACTCAAGCACAACATTCTAACCTATTCCAAAGACTGTTATCTCAATAGCTAATCAGTTTGTTCAAAATTATATTCAGTCACTTTTAGGAATATCACACTGTTTCAGTCTTTATTTCACAAATTAAACTAGTCAGATTTACAGATCATAGAATCATAGAATCATTAAGGTTGGAAAAGGCCCCTTAGATCACCTAGTTCAATCATCCACCTATCACCAATATTACCCAATAACTATGTTCCTTAGTGCTACATCTACCCTTTTCTTAAACATCCCCACCACTTTCCCGGGCAGCCTGTTCCAAAACCTAACCCTTCTTTCTGAGAATAATTTTTTTCCTAATATTCAACCAGAAATATTTTTATTATTTTCATTTTTCTCTCTATGTACTCTTCATCAAACCTATACTTGTACCATTATCCTTCCCCTTTATATCCTATATAGAATTTAACTTATTGGACTTCTGCAAAATTTTCCAAACTTCTTAAAAATTGAGATGCCTTAGGAAGAAACACTGTATTCACGATTATGCCTTTTACCACATTTTCCAAATTTTCTGTTAAAGCAAGTAAGAGACTATTTTCAAGAGCTCATAATTTTTTAGAGATTTCTTCTGTAATCATCCTGCCTGTGACTCTGCTTGCCTCTGCAGCATAAATATGCTCTAAGAATTTACTTACATTAAATACTTATGTGCAAATTCATACTGCAATATGTCTGTAGGGCTTTCTGAACTCAGACTGTAATTGTATTAACAGCTGTAATACTGTAATCTGTAGTAATCTGTAATGTTTGATTATTATCAGAATCATTATGATATTTCAGTTAGGTATCACATTTAATTTCTACTTTTTATCCTGATAAGATATCATTAGTCATCTTCAGAAAGCTATTGCCAGTGACTTTCTGTAAATAGTAAACACTTTCTTTTATTTGTTTAGAAATAATCAGAGATTTCAAAACAGGAGAAAATTCAATCTAGTCTTATTAATAAGACTTTCCTTATATGTCTATGGAGATGAGTCATCAGAAATAATATTTTATCTCTGGGAACAGTCCCAGGATTTTGTAACTCCTCACAGATATATTAGTCAATGGTTAACTGTAGAAAGCTTGTTTCTGGCAACATGTACATGGAGAAAATATTTTTGCCTCTGACCAGCTATGCTACTTTCCAATACATTTCTAAGTAATAAAAGCCCTCAGTCAAATCACTTGATTTGTGTTTCTGCTTCCACCCATCCCTAATACGTGAAATTCTACATTACTTTTAATTGGAGTTATGCTTTTCCAGATAGAGAACAATACTTATCTTTAGGGCTTGTATAATTGCTATATATATTAGCTATCAATGCAGTAATAGAGGTATTGTATGCAAATGAAATACTTCTCTAAGTGTAAAACTGATAACTCCCACGATCTCGTCAGATACTACACTCCACCCTCTGATCTGGTTACTACTTTGAATTTGAATTTTTCATTTGAAAAAATCTCATGCTATATCTATGATTGCTTATCAGAGATATCCTTAATACTTCTCTACTGATGAGGTGCTCCGTAGTGTCTCTTCTTAGCTTGACATTATTTTCATAGTGTTAAATCCTGCTATTTCCTTTTAGTTTATTAAAAACAACAATAACAACAAAGCACACAAAAATGTTAGACCAGCATCTTCTCGCAGAGTTATTTTGAGCTACGTGTAACTAACATATATGGCAACCAAGACACAATATGGTTTTTGTCAAACAGTTTAATCATATGCCACATTTAAAAAAGAAAAAAAAAGAGGAATTTTTTTCTTATATAGTTTCCAACTATTTTTTTTAAGTTAAAATGCTTCCTTATAGTTGCCCATTTGCACTTCTCCATTTACACCTCATCTCATAGAACACATCTCTATGTAATTGTGTTACATTGTCAAGAGCTGTACCCTGTTACTATTGTGCATATTTCAAACGTGTTTATAATTAAATGTTGTTTGTATCAATGATTTTACTTTTATGCAAGCAAATCTTTTACATACAAGCAGATATAAAATATATTAATATTTAGTACACTGCATCGTCAAACTAAATCTTTACCTGAGGATGGAATGTATTTCTGTTTGCACATGTATACCTATATACGTATCTTTTTGTATTTATATTGATACACCTGTCTATTCAGTTTATGTGCCTGTGTAGATATACATATACATACACAGAATATTTGGAAAAAAAACCTTTCTAACACTCTGTAGGACAACAATACACTGAGTCCTTTCAATAATTTCTGTAACAAGTGAGTGGCTGTTAGAATCACATAAATTAACATTTGAACATAATAGAAATTGTATTTCTGTTTGCATATTCTTCCACCTGAGGCTACTTGAAGCATAAAACCAGGCCTTTTGAACTACTTTGGGTCATTTGTGCAATAAACAGAGCGTAGAAATTCAGAGCCATTACTTATTTCTAAAATACAGATTAAGTTGCTTTTCATGTAGATCACACTAAAAAAATGTAAAAAAATGAGATTTCTAAACTCATTTTAAATTTGTTTCCTAACTAATTTTCCTCGAAATACTCTTACCGAAATTGTATAGCTTTCTTAGGAAAAAGACTTTTACAATTTGACGCAAACAATGACTTGAATTAGCAAGGTTCTTGGCCTCAAGCAGGCTAAAAAAAATTAAGAATGTTTAATTACTGATAAACCTGTGATGTTTTTTTAATTTGGCAACTAATTCAATATTGCATTTTTGCTGAGTCTACTACAGTACAAAAACACAGAGTTTAGCCCTCAGCTTCTTGAATACCTTTCACTTCATGTGAAGCACAGGGAGATGATAACATGTAATGCATGGCAGCATTTTATATAGAGTACTAAACTTCTTTAACATAAGGACTAGACGTTTTTGCTTTTGCATTTTTATTTTTTATTTTCTGTAATATAGTGGAGATCAGATTTTCAATATAGGTTTTGAGTGTTGTAATAGTCTTTCCTGAATATCAAGCTTATTCTGCAAGGATATGCACACATTTGGGGCTTTAATTCACTTCCAACAATGATTCAAATCCCATTAATTTCAATGTTATAGAATCAAATTCCAAATAACAAAATTAGAGTAAGTTTTTAAGGCTAATGCCCAGAACTTATAAACCCTTCATTTAGTTTTTATTTTCAAAGAACTATAAACCAGTTTTCTCGGTACTGACAATGTTCCGTCTTCAAAATCTTTTAGAAATATCTCACTTGAAAACTGAGCTGAGAGAAAAAAAAGTTTATTTTTCCTTCTTGCCCCCAGTTTCAACCATGGGTGGCCAGTGGAGCCCACAGCTGAAACTGATCATGCATGATTTAACTGTATATAGCCTTGTACCATGTTATTGATTCTCTCTGATGCTTTAAATGTCACAAGTGTCTCTTCCACCTCCTCACCATACCACTGCAGGTATTTGTATCTAGGGCCCAACTACAGGCTGTCTAAATAAGTTAAATATAGTCATGACATGCTACAACATGATTCCAGTTTTCAGAAGTGAGTTAAAGAACTTCGTTCAGAGTCAGCTTCAAAACTCTAGCCAATGTTTCTGGAGCTCTGCTCAGAAGCATGGGTTTCCTATTTAAGGAATGCAAGCCTTAGTCTTCCTAATTAGTGGGTTTTGTTTTTGTTTTTGCTTTTGTTTTTGCTTCGTGCCATTTTCCTTTCATCTCTATTCCTCTACCTCCTCTTCTTCTTGACTTAATACAGCAGTGCAACTGATGTATTCTAAGGACACAGGCTCAGAACTCATTTTGACTATGTACTATCTTCTGAATGCTTTATCCGCTTTAGACTTTTATTGTTATTTGTCTACATCATTTACATCCTGCTGACAAATATTTGTGTTTCACAGAGAACTACAATCATTTATAGGAATACTCCTAATCTGGGATTGTAATTTCTAGCATAAAATAATTTAAAAACTGATTAGCAATCTAGATTTTCAGCACTTAAAGACTCATGCCTAACCAATCCTGTTCTCATGTCTGATGCTATCAACTGCTCTGCTACACTTTCCTGCACACATTGTCAGTAAATACTACTAGTTTTGAACAGTGACTTAACTGGGAGTCATCAGCCCAGTAATCATCACCCAAGTAAAATAAGTATGTCTGTCGAAAAGTGGTAAATTAATTTGCAAGGATGGAAAATCTGAAATTAAAATATTTTTACTTAATCTGCTTTGTGTTAAAACCTGTAGAGCATGAAATGTAAGTCGTTAAAGGCATATTGCTCTTACTCATTTAAGAATGCAAAGGGCATTTGGCTGGTGTGTGGGCAACAGGTCCTCGTTCTTCCACCTAATTCAGTCCAGAGAACTGCATAAGGATCCTTTGTATCTCAGATGAGATCTCTAATCTCGTGGTTGTTGTTGTGAAATCTCCTGATTCCTCTTGGTATAACTATTTCACCATATATAAGTACATGCCTGTCTGATGGTCTAATGGAGTGCTCATTTTGGAAGTTACTATAATAATTTACCATGATTTGAATGAGCTACCAAAGCTGTACAAAACTATCTACAACTTTCCAGGCAAGCACTCTCCTTGATGCTTCATACTAAAGATTGTAGCTCTTTATTTCACACCAAGAGATCTATTGTCAGAACTGAAAGTTCCTTATGAAAATGCGCCTATAAATTGTTTATGGGATATGTCTCTTTAATTGCATTTTATTTATGTTTTCATAACCAAAGCCAAAAAATTGCATACTTGTTCATGAAGTGCGCAATCAGTTGTAATAATATATGTTAATCTCATCAATACATGCCATGAGGGAAACATAAACAAAAGTACCAGACTTTCACTTCTACAGCTCATCATACGTGTAACACCAGAAAGGTTAGACTCAAGAGTCTAGTGTATAGACTATTCAGAACCTGAATACTATTCTGTAATGAAATAAAGCACACAACTGTTCTGTCAGCTCTGTCATTTCTTTCTGTCACTGATTGCTTAAACCTATGCGTTCCTTTCACTCCAGCAATTTTGCTACAACTGATTCCTTCTTGATGACCCTTTGAGCCAGGTGTAAATAGCCATGATTTGTTACACTTGGCCTCTGACTAAAGGTGAAATGTTTGAAATGTCTGAAGAAAATCCCTTGAGCCATATTTTAACTATGTTCATATGAAGACAGAAAAAATATACATATTAAAATTAAAAAAGGAAAAAGGAAATCTCTGTGATCTGTCTTTAACTAGCATTTTGAAAATACACTTTAATACACTATCAGTTTATAAAATTTATGACAGAAGAAAGATCAAAATACAAGTGTGTAAGTACTTATACATGTGTCAATTGTAGTAAATTGTATATTCCTAGCATTTCATTTGTCAGTAAAAAACAAAATTAGCCCTGATTGGTCAGAGTCAAACAAACAACTTGCTACAGAAGCTCCAGCACCAGTTGATTTAGAGCAACATTTCAGTCTATTGATATGCTATTCCTTCTATTTGGTAACAATAAAAGAAATGAAGATCTTTCATGTTTTTTTCACTTAAAAAAAAAACAAAAAAAAACTATAACACAATATATAAGAATAGTTAAATGATAAGATCCTTAGAACAGTCCTATATAGTTGAGCTGAGATCTTTCATGTTTTGTAAACACTTAGCAAATATGAAAAAAAAAAAAAAAAAATACATGAGGGAATCAAGTGAGTTATATTAATTTAGGTACCCTGCTTTCTTATATGCATTTGATTGGCCAGTAAAGCAGCCTCAGTTTCACTGTAAAGACAATGGAAAGAGGAAAAGTCATTTAGAAATCATAAAACAGAGTAAAAATGTTAACTGGCTATATTTAATTACATATGTAAGATCTCCACTTTCTCTACCAATGCAATCTCACAATCTCACTGACAAATATGCAAGTGAAGTACCATGCTCCACTAGTGTTGCTTTGGCAAAGACAATAATAACCATGTGTGAAACTTCTGTACTGTTCTGGCTGCAGACACAGTAGTTCTTGGGCCACTCTAGAACGATCTCTTATGTTTTTCTGCAGTTTGGCAGCATACTGCTAAACCCTTCCTCCTGTTAAAGAATTCTGACTTGCACTCTTATTTCTGAGAAAGTGTTTCTCAAAAAAAAAAGTATAAATCCTGTCCATGGGTACACTGATATTCTGCTTGCATGTTCAATTCATGGAAAAGTGGGAAATATAGTTTTTGAAAGGCAAAATAAAAACTGGAAGGAAAAAGACATTGAAAAAGACAATTCTTAAGCCATGTATGAAAGATTTACCCCTTCCTTTTCCTGCAGCATCTCTTGCTTTCCTAAAATGTACTGAAGACTTTTAGCTAAAAATGAAATTTCTATTTACAGGACTAGCTGAGACAACTTAGATAAGCGAGACAAAATAAATATGTGAGATTTCATATGTCTTACTGCAACATATGTTAAGATGCATCCTTTAAATGTTGAGAAATGGAAGAAATTGCTTTAAAATTAATCCTAAATAAATAATTCCTTCATTTGACAGGTGTGGATTTGTCATGGTTTTATGATTTTTGTTATCGGTATTCCACATCATGACATCATGTAGGCACTGGGAGTTAAAAGAGTTAATGCTTCAGTTCTGTGGACTAATGAATTTACGGGTACCTCGTTCTCAGAAGAGAAGAACTATATACCCCAGAGGACTTTGTGTTCCCATTTTCTACTCAGAGGGAAAGATAAAACTGCATGCAAGTCCCAAGACTGTCTCTTTTTTCCTTTGTCTGCTCATCTCAGCCGAGCATCCTTCCTGCTGTCTAGCCTTCAACTTTAGAGTAAGGCCTTGGGTTTCAGACACTCTCACTTTATTTGATTTATTAACTTCATTTCCAATTATATTGTATCATATTGTGTTTGGTTTTTTTTTATCTTATTTAGTAAATTAGTTTTTCCTACTCAGATCATCGCCATTGTTTTGTTTTTAGGCCCAACTCCATACCCTTTCCCTTTTCCCTCTTCCACTTTCCCAGGGCATGGGCCCATGGATCATGGAACTGGGCCGAACTGCCCCATAAACCATTGACAGGGTTTTATAGTTGAAGGTCCCAGTCAACACCATGTTTAATGCTTCCCATGACCTCTAAGTATGCTGCAACAACAATATAGTTGATTTTTCTTGGTTCCCTCATTTTACTAAAGGATTTTCTAAATATTGCCCTGAATTCTGGTAGGCAAACTGAGGTATGATTGAGTTTGGCATGACCCTGGATTTTTCTATATGATAGTAACTCCTTTTCAGTAAGAAGCCTCTGTGTAACTGAAACACTAGACCTCATGGAAGCTATTTTACTTTATACAATCTTTTAATACAATTCACATATTTGATATTTTCTAAATATAAGTAATTTCTGAACATATTCTTTTTGACTTGATAGGAAGACTGTCTTCAACTTGACAAAATTCCTGTTATATTTGTACATTCTTTGGAATTAACTGCAGCTATTTGTCACTTTTCTGCAACTAACAAGCACAGAATTAATATTGCTTTTCTACAAATATCTGGTTATTAATCCTAGCAATGCCTTTATTTGCATTCCCATACTCAACCCATGAGTGACTAATTGATTCATACGAAGTAGAATTTCAAATTCACTTGATGTTGGCACAGTGTTTTATAGGTTAGTCTCTATTATAAAATCATATGTGCTTGGTTTTGAGAAACACTACAAAAATATTTGTGATTCCCCAAGAACAACTACAAGAAATGAGTAGCAGTGCTAATTGCATGACATGAAGGGGAAAATTACATAAATGTGTTCGGTGCTCTGCTTCACTCAGTACACACTTTGAAGTCAGTCCAGATACACGAACAAGTACAAGTCCAGCACTTGCTGGAAGAATGCCAGTGGCCTGAATCCCACATAAAGGACAGTCTGTGTCTCAGGAGTAGCTGAAGCCACCAGAGGAAATATTACTCTTACAGCTTTGTGCTGACTGTGAAGGGTAGTTTCGCTGCAAAGTAATACATTTACATTCGCCTTGTATTTCACTGTGACACCTACAACTGAACAAAATTTTACTTGAAAGGGAAAAAAGGGAGATCCATGAAGATCTGTTAGGGGTTCTAGAAATCCTTCCATTTGTTCTGTCTTCAGCTTGAAGCTATTTTCCAGAGGTCAAGGCTGAGTCTTAATGCATTTTCTAAGTATCCAAATAACTATTTACTGAAATGAGAGATTAGAAGAAAAATAAATGATTAAAACAACAACAACAACAAAATTCTGATGTC
Source organism: Odontophorus gujanensis (assembly GCA_013399175.1). Lineage (NCBI taxonomy): Eukaryota > Metazoa > Chordata > Aves > Galliformes > Odontophoridae > Odontophorus > Odontophorus gujanensis. Next base: position 63,896 of record VXAB01004537.1, on the reverse strand, counting down.
TAGTTGAGGAGCATTAGAAGCATGTTTTCAGACAATTCATACATTACATTTTATATAACAGATACATTAAATACCCTGCATGGGTTATTATATGATCTAGGATCAAGCAAACCAACAGATCATAGTGCAGGAGGGATAGACTGAATGTTCTCAGTTTTGGGGGGAAAAATTCTGAAATTATTAGGCAAGTTTATCTTAACCAAAATACATTTCAAATAGTTTGTTCATATCTACTGCTGCTGAGGACATTTCAATCATTTGCTTTAAAGTCAGTAGTTGCTTGGACTCCTGAGTGTAGCTTTGTACTTATTACCAAGAAAAAAAAAAAGTGAAATTGTTACCAATATGTCTACACCAAGCATAATCTGCTTTATATGTATATAACTAATTGCATAAACCAAAAGACCTCTTACCACAGCACAGGTTCTTTACAAGAGAGAAGGTACTCTGAGAATATTAGACAGCTTCATCTAAATATGCTAAGTTTCTTCATGCTCTTTTACTTATAATAGTGTGATCCTGAACATTACATACCTCAACATGGCAGTTCAAAATCTTTCTTTATGACAGGTGTTCATACGGATACTGAGAGCCTTACTATGATGAGATCTCTAAAATCTCGAGAGTTGCAAGAAATTTCAAAAAGACTTTCAAAGATTTAGGAAGATAACTTATTCTGACTACTTTTCCTACTTAATCATCAAGCTTATATTATCACAGCAGTTGCTCATGTAATTTATTTTGGACCCCTAAGACTCAGTAGAATATTCACATGGATCAATAAATATCAGATGCATATATATGAGAGCTACCTTTAAATTATTCGGAAAACAATTCTTACATCCCAAACCCACCACAAAATGTGTTTGCTCATCTGTTTCAGGAGAGAAAAATGAATTAAAAGAAAAAAAAAAAGGGATTTCACTTTTAGTAGCAAAAGACTTGTCAGTGGCTTGTGGGGAATAATAATCTTACTGTCCCTACCCCAGGGCCTATAGCATATCTGTAGTCAAAGACCCCATTTCAGCCCAGCCTGCGGCTTTTGACCCATCTCCCTCCATACCTGATGGGGTACAGCAGACAGGCCTCAGTCCCGGTTTCCCACTCACCAAAAATAAGAGTGCTCTGCCCATGGTGCTCAAGTCCTACAGAAAGACAGTTGTCAAGAAGGATATGATGGGCTTTGCCTGCCTCGATCCCTGGCTGCCCAGGCAAAGGGAATATCTGGCTCATATTGCTACTCGACGTGATATGATAATGAATTTTGATGGAAGTGGTATGCTTCTTTTATATTTAATACATTCTGTATTTCTCATGCAGTTTATGTAATATTGGGCATATTTCAGCAAGAACTTACCAAAGAAGTAATTTACTTATATGTGAACTGCACATTCCTCTCATCAAACAATTATGAATAGTTACTAAACTATTCACTGGGTAAAAAGTGGGCTGGATGGTTGAGCTTATAGAGTGGTGGTGAACAGAACTTAATCCAATTTGTTGCGGCCAGTCACGAACAATGTTTCGAAGGGGTCAGTACTGGAGTCTTTCCTATTTAATATTCTTAATGATGATCTGAACTAGGGGATTGACTGCACCCTTAGCAAGTTTGCACATGACAAAACATTGAGAGAAATTGTTGATCTCCCTGAGAGTAGAAAACCTTTCAGAATAATCTGAACAGGCTGGATAGATGGGCTAAGGCCAATTGCATGAGTTTCAACAAGACCAAGTGCCAGGTCCCACACATTGCTCAGGTTAATTCCATGCAATACTACAAGCTTGGGTCAGAGTGGCTGGAAAACTGCTCCGGGGGTTTAAGTCAACAGGTAGCTGGATATGAGCCAGCAGTGTGCCCAGGTGGGCAAGAAGGCAATGACGTTTTGGCTTGCATCAGAAACAGTGTAGACACCAGAACCAATAAGATGCTCATCCCTATGTATTCAGCACTGGTGAGGCTGCACCTTGAGTACTGCACATAGTTCTGGGCCTCTCACTGCAAGAAAGACACCAAGGCACTGCAGCAAGCTCAAAGATAGACAATGAAGCTGGTGAAGAGTCTGGAGTACAAGACCTACAGGGAGTGGATGAGGAAATGGGGACTGTTTAGTCTGGAAACTGTTTAGTCTGGAGAAAAGAAGACGAAGGGGAGACTTTATCTGGAGAAAAGAAGACGAAGGGGAGACTTTACAATGACCTGAAAGGAGGTTGTGGAGAGGCAGGTGTCAACTTCTCCTCTCAAGTAACAGCAATAGGAAGAGAGGGAATGGTCTTAAGTTGTTCCAGGGGAGGTTCAGGTTGGCTGTTAGGAAGAGTTTCTTTTCAGAAGGATTGGTAATGCACTGGAAGAGACTTACCAAGGAAGTGGTTGAGCCAACATTGACGAAAGTTTTCAAGGAAAGAATAGATGTGTCATTTGGGGACATGGCTTAGTGGGTGGTGATAGACTGACAGTTGAATTAGATGATCCTAGAGGTCTTTTCCAACTTTGACAATTCTATGATTTATGATAAACCAAAGCAACACAGTGAAATGCAAGATAAACATATCAGTTTAACAAACTAAAGAATTGCTCACTCACTCTCTGAAAAATGGGTTGCTAGCTTCTGCTACGCAGCTGAGCTGCTGCATAGTAAATGTAAAAATACCAAAAATATAGCTGTCCATATAGCTCAAAAGAAAGTGGAATACTACTTCATTTGCAAGAAAGGGTGTTGAAAGAGGAAACATTGAAGCACCATAAAACAATTCACCAAAAATCTGATTCTACCACAGGAATATAGTGTGAAAATGATATGTAACATACTTATGACCAGTTTATGTAAATATGTAATGGTATATGAGGAAATAGAAGGGAGAAATATCATCCAGAGAGACCTGGGCATACTCACAAAGTGGGTACACAATAATCTAATGAGGTTTAACAAAACCAAGTGCAAGGATGAAGCAACCCCAGATATGAGTAGACTGAAGGAAGAACTCATTGATAGCAGCCCTGCAGAGAAGGATATGGACAGCCTAATGAATGAAAAGGAGAACATGAGACAGTGTTATGCTCTTGTAGCCCAAAAGGTGAACAGTATTGTGGGCTGCATCGATTAAGTGGTGGTCGTCAGGGCAAGAGAAGTGACTGTCCACCTCTACTCTGGCCTTCTGAGGCCCCCTTTGGAGTACTGCATCCCAGTCTGAGGACACTAGTACAGGAGAGATGTGGAACTGTTGGAGAAGGTCCAGAGGAGGGCAACAAAGATGGTAAGAGAACTGGAGCACCTCTCCTATGAAGAGGGGTTGAAGGAGTTGGATTTGTTTAGCTTGGAGAGGAGTAGACTCTGGGGAGACCTCATTGTGGTCTTCCAGTATCTGTAGGGAGCTTACAAGCAGGAGGAGGACCAACTTTTTACATGGTCTGATAGTGATAGAAAGGAGGAAATAGCTTTAAACTAAAAGAGGGAAGATTTAAGTTAGGTGTCAGAAAGAACTTTTTTTACTCAGAGGGTCATCAGACACTGGAACAAGTTACCCAGATAGGTTGTGTATGCCTCACCACTGGATGCATTCAAGGACAGGTTAGATGGGATCCCAGCCACACTGATCTACTGGTTGGCAATCCTGACCATGGCAAGGGGTTGTAAACTGATGGTCTTTAAGGTCCCCTCCAACTTAAGCCATTTTATGATTCTATGATTCTATAATAAAATGTTCTGATACAGTCAGATTTTATGTTCCTAATTTTCCTAATTTTACAGATTTCAGTAACATCTCCTGCCCTGTTGTCAGGAAAAGAAGGTTAGGCAGTTGAAAGAACTTTGAGGAGGTAAAGCAGAGCAGTCAGCACTGCTGCTTTCAAATCACTGCTGTTATAATCTGTTTAAAATCAGAGTTAAAAATATAAGTTAATTCCCTTTTCTATCTTGAATCTCCTGGAACAAAAAAGGGTAAAAGTAAGTCTCAAGCTTCCCCAAAGTAAAATACTTGGTGAGCTAAATGCTAAAGTAGATGGGATATGCTGCTTTTCATTCACACTGTCCAGTTCTCCCTATTTTCCATCAACTTTGTTAACCTGTAGTTTACAAAATCAGTATGAAAACTGGAAGAACAATTCTAGTCTCTTTTGCATTTTCTGAGATATATAGACATTTCCATATATTTAGGACACTGTTGTGTGCATGCAGAGACTATAGTTTGATAGTAAAGGCATATCAAAGGTAAGTAAAGAACTATAGAATCAGAGTTATAGAATAGCTTGGGATGGAAGGAACATTAAAGATCACCTAGTTCCAATCTGATAGATGTGGGTAGGGTTGCTCCCTTTAGAACAGACTGCCAGGGCTTTGTCCAATGCAGCATAGAACTTACAGGTTTGGGGCATCCCTATCACCTTGAGAGTCCTAGAAATCCTGGTGCCAATCTATTGATATTTCTAAGTGCTTAAATATATACTTTTATTTAAAAAAATAATCCGTTTCCTAACAACATTCACAAGTTTGTCATTTTAAACAGCCATCTGTTTCCATCCCTGGTAATATAAACTAGTTTAGGACTTCTTTGTTCTGGGAATACCAAAGCCCACGAACTACATAGTCCGATGTTTATTTTGGCAACTTGTGGTAAAACATTAATGTAACCAGCTTTTAGTTGGCAATCAGAATGTCATTATGCCAGTGTCTTTTGATACTTTAACCATCTTCAAACATTCTCAGTTACAGTGTAGACCATTAAAACAGAACTAATACACTTTCCTTTGTAAATTGCATTGCTACTTCCTCCACTGTATATTTATTCTGGCTCCACTAATCAATAATATAACAACAATGCAGTTTTATAGGTTTCTTAATTTAAGAGCTACTGAGCTTTGTTTTAAAGAACAAAGACATAAGAAAAGGTATCTCTCTGTTCCAGTTTTATTTTTACATAAGAATAGGAAAGGAAGTTAGCCAAGTGCCCTTGCAGTAAGTTTAGTTCTAACAGTGTCTATTCAAAAAATAATGATATTATGAGATATAAATAAACAAAGTGTCTATCTAAAACTCTCTGCCTTACGATGTTTAAAATATAAACTAACAACAAAAGTGCAGTCCAGAAAAGCTCAGTGGAATAATGAAATATGAGATAAAATTAGAAATATTGAAATTTGTTTGAGATACTAAAAGGGTGAGCAGCAAATTAAGTGCTGTCATTTTTAGGTCAATACACTTTTGTTAGAAAACTGTTTAACCTGAAATCATTAATTACTGCATCTTTTCTCATGCAGGCAACGGAGGTGATTTAGACTCTAGTTCTTACCAGTTCTCTGAACAATATTTACTCATATGCCAGACTATTCTATACTAAAAAACTTTTTAAAACAGTTAAAAGTAAAACTTTTTAGCTGAAACTTTTAGCTGGGTTTTTATTTTACATAAAAAAATTATATTTTATTTTTAAACAAATTTCTAAATAGCCTCATATTTTTCTCTCAATGTCTTCTAAATGAAATGACAATAAAATTATTATATCCTTGTCCAAACTTATGTTTGCAGTTAAATCAAGGTAAGCTATGTTTTAAAATAAATTGTGCTAGACAGGAAAATATTTCATTTTGAAGCCTTGCAGCTTTGCTTTTACATATAACGTATACATGTTTTAAAGGGAGAGAAAGTTGCTGATAATTCAACAAATTTTGTTAAGCTGAAAAAAAGAAGAACAACTTCTGTAAATAAGTCTCTATTTAGGTTTTTATGCCTAATCTGAGTGCCAAAATAAGTATGTGAAATCAATGCCCCTAAGTTCCTTGGGTTTCCCTGAAACCTGCAGTTGTTACTGTATATTTAATTGTGTTTAACCCCCTAAAGTTAGATGTGCTCCCATTTCTTACTACTGTTTGTCGCATCACTGATAGAAAAATTCAGAATTGCTTAACACAAATTTTTCTGTAGTGAATTAAAATGTAAAATGGAGGGAAGATTTTTACCTCAGTGATTTCTTTTCCTTCATTTTCATCCTCTTACACTTTGCTAGCCACCTATCCTACTTTATTATTATTACTATTATTATTAAACATTCTAAGTGTCATATCTATCATTTACTTCTGAATTAATGTGCTAACTAAAGAGGTAGACTAACCTTATCAAAGCAGCAAACTCATTCAGATCTCATTAACTTTGCTAAGGACAATGAAAATTTAGGCTTTTAATTCAGTCCCATTTATAAGCAGGTTATGGGTCGAGCTAAGCATGAACATGGAGGATGTCTGCCCAAGTGTTTATTTACAAAACCAGTAGCAGCAGATGTGATGTTCAAAATTGTAAGCATTAAAGGGTCTAAAGACACAGAAGAAGCAGAAGGAAAGGAAATACAAAATTGTAGACAAAGATCCTCACCTCCCACCCCCAATAAATAAAGCCCTCTCCTGGTTTCCTGCTTGAGAGTGGAATTTCATTCTCAGGCCCTGAGATGGAAACAAGTTAGTAAGTGAGCTCACTGCATGGGTAATAGGCTGACAGAGTTTCCTTCACATTGCATTTACTGAGCAGCTCTGGCAGCAGATCTAGAGGGAGATACTTACATTGCCCTCCCAGCTGGTGGCCATCTGCCTTAGTGACAACTGCCAGATGAAGGAAAAGTGCATGAAATCAGAGATCAAACACTAAATAAAAGAAAATTACTTTGAAAGCAACTTTGTCATGTTATAAATAGACTGTTTTCAAGTGTCTGACATGTTTTAATTAGAAGGGGAAAAGGGACGTATTGAGGTAGATATAAACCTGTGAGAGAAAGATAGTAAGCAATTTGCAGACTGCCTCACTCTTCTTCAAATGTGAATGATATTAATTTAAAGATACATTTTGATATTCTTACATGGAAAGTACCCATTAGATAAATAAAATCAGTTTATTTTCCCCTTCTGTTAGCTTGGTGGAAGCCTCCCACAGTTGCATTTCCAGCTGCTGACAGTACTTCCCTCAAATGGCCTGCTCTGACCCTCTGTACCGACTGACCTTCTGTTGAAACCAAACTCAGAGCAGAACTGGTGATGACAAGCATTACTAGATAGAAGCTGCATCAACCCCCTATGAAGATGAATCAGTGTCTGCAGCCTGAAGGAGGAAGGATAAAGAAACATGGCTGCCTCTTGGCCTTCTTACACAGTCTTAATTATGTAAAGGGTAAACAAATCCTCCTTCATTCACTGAGGATTTAAATGGATAAATAAATATATAAATATTTCAAACTGCAAAGATCTTTCTTTATTTTGTGCATAACCCATACATTTCTGGAAAATAAGAGTTAAAAGAATTCTCCTGCACACTCCTAAATAAATCAGAAAAAGACAATGCTATGCATAGTTTTAAAAGTCAGTATAAAACACAGAAGTAGAGAGATTTGCTAGCATGAAATATTATTAGCATTGTAGTAAAAAGGGCAAATTTGACATTACTGAATGCTAGGAAACTCAGCGCCTCTATTCTCAAGTGTTAACGCCTCCCATGATGTTTCTACTTAAATAATAAAAGTAGAAATTTGAATGACAATAATTATGGTTTTACTTGGTTAAAATGGTATTAGAAAAAACATATATATTGTTCTTATCCAAAAAAAATATATAATGGGCAGATTTCTGAGCCATTGCATAGCTGAAATTACCTGAGGAAAGTGTTTTAATTTGACAAAATAATATCCATTTGCTAATGTCAAAATGTTTTCTTCCCTAGATATTAGTTTTGATATGACTTATTTAGAAAACTCAGATAACCAGCATTTTCAGTGTATTTTTAGATGTGAATGATGGGCGCCGTTTGGCTAACTCTATTAACTGTCAGCTGCAAACATATCGTCCTGAGCTCTGTGGTGGAACACAACATCTACAGAATAGTGGATACTGTGAGTCAATACCAATGTTGCAATATGCTGATCAAATCATCAGAATTACACAAAAAAGTCAACTTTATGTTTTCCATGTTTCCTTAGTGAAATAACATACACTTTACAAACCATGAAGAACACTAGCAAGATGCTTTTCCTCAGCTTTGCAGCATGCCAAAAGAGATTTCACTTGCCTTTAGGCCTTTGAATCTAATTTGGTCTATTATTCCATGTAACAGCAGCATTGTCAAGAACCTTCTTATATCTTTATTTATTTACTTGATGGATTAATTCAGCCTTTTGGGAAAATAATAAAAGAATCAGACTGTTTGTGTGTGTGTGAGTGTTTGTAGAAGAGCTGTTAAGCAATGTCAACAATACTGCTTCCTTCAGGAACTAAAGCAGCCTTTTTTGAGGATAACAAAGAAAAAAACAGAGAAATCCCTAACAAATCTCACTGAACCTACAGACTTATACTGGAGTTCCTCAGAAGTAGTACTTTCAGCTGTGTGGTAAGAAGAAACTACGTACATCACACCTTAGTCAGCCTCAAAGCCAGTCACCAGAGCACTGACATCAACACAAAAGCAAGCAACAACAAATCAGTCCTTGTTATCAGTCCTTGGAGTGGGATTCCTGAGATACTGAAAATACACCAAGAGGAACATACACTGTCTTCCTCAGCTCTCACTTCCACAAAACATATTATCTATCACACACACACACACACAAACATGCGTACACACACACAGTATTACCAGCACTTCCCTTAGCAAATCATTTCCTATGTCAAACTTGATTATTTCTGTATCGTTCTTTTTCTGAATATTCACAGATCTGACAATACATTGTATCAAAGATCATTTAACAAAAAAAAAGATTTAAAGCAATTGTTAGAGTCGGAGATGTTGATTCATCACTTACATGAGAATATTCACATGATGCTCAGTAGTATTATTCCACTTTATTTGCTGTTATGATAGAAGATCATGAAGATTCATCATAGGGATTGTACTACTACTCTCTTCTGACTACCTAAGTTGTGTGTATTTCAAAGTAAGCAAGCAGCACAGCAGAACAATGAAGAGAAAGGAATATGAGAAGATCTTGATAAAGTTGAACAGTAATTATTTTGTAGCTACTCAAGTGTGCAATGTGCGTTACAGGATATGGAATCTCAGGCTCAAGTGAGGGGAGGAATAGTTTGCAGAATGAGATATCACTGCTATTCAAAGATAAACATGGAACAGATCTATTTTTATATATTAAGATCTTTATTTTTAATATTGTTGCTAGACCACTATTTATTTAGAATTGGGGGGAAGCATGATGGTGAGAACCAAAGGAGAATACATGCAAAAACTGCAAAAAAATCTATGATTAGTAGAGGTTTAGATTAGGCTAGATTAGTGACAAGAGACTTTAGAATCGTATTCTTCTTGCTTCTCCTCGAAAATAATGGGATCATATAAATATAACTTTGAACACAGACATAGATTCTTCATATCATTTGGATTGGAGAGTTAATTTGGTTCTAGCTGCCAAGTCATAAAAGTTCATGTCCTTAGATTTAAAGACAGAAGGATCAGCAAATGTACAACTATAATTGGAGCCCCTTACCTTCTCTCTATTATGCCTTCCCTCTCACTGTGCTCATATTGTGCAGTAAAAGAAAAAAGACGAAATAGAGTTCTTGTGATATATGATGGGACAGACTGGAGCACCACTCGTTCCTAGTTTACCCTTTGTAAACAGAATCCTGGCACCACAACCATATATACTTTGTACGCTATTTCTGACATCAACTTTCACTGTGAAATCTTGGTCCCACCCAACTATATGTATAGACCATCAAAAGAAATTATGGGAGAGAAGTACACAGCCTCACAGTAGCCATTATGGAGCTCGTTTTGCAGGTCAGAGCTCAGAGCACATGAGCAATGACTGGGAGCTGTTAAGAAGTGGAAAATAGTTGAAATGAAGTTCCTGCATTTTGAAATTGAACATCTAAGTTTCATATATTTTGGTCATCCTTGACTCTCTCTAACACCTTTCATTTTCAGAAAGTGTAAAATGTTCATAACCATTGTCAAAAAACGTGTACAAAAAAGATCCTTGAGACTCAAACCACCTGCAGTTAAAATGGTTCTTTCTCCTCTCTGGAATTCTGTAGTGGGAAGCAAAGAGTAGTATGGATATTTCAAAAATAAATTCACAAAAAAGAATTTTTAGGATTATCTGTATTCTATACTTTGGGATAGGGATATTTCTTCTGCTGGGAAAAGAAAAAAAAAATTAAAAAAAACCCTATTTTTTATAAAAAACTATCAACTAGATCTAAGTTTTTTACATTTTCTCATCAACTATTTGAAGAGAGACTTTCATTTTTTAACAGATAAATGTCAAATATATGCCTTTTTACTTAATGGAATTTATTCACTAGAGGTCTGGTTCACAATAAACACCTCACAAGAATAAACAGCAATCTCTCCCAAATTACCAAAACTCCCTCAGCATGCTCACTTATGTCTTACAACTTCATTCTACAGAGTCTGATTACTATATAAATCAGAGTAGATCTGATGATTGAATGTTGAAAGGGGATGGTGTATAATAACTTATTAGGCATTCTGCAGACTAGTTGAAAGGGTTTTCTTTCCTCTGAGAATTTAAATTAGCTGCTAAAGAAAAGGAAGCTGCTGAAACTTCCATGAGAAAGCAGCTAAGGTTGCAATTTTCAGCTAGTCAACAGGTAAGCATCAATTTTCATCCTATTATGCTGCGTTCTGGAGGAGATAGTCTGAGCTAGTGTTTAAGAGAATGCTTTACCTGCACTTAAGAGATGATTTTGTCTGAAAAGTTAAAAGATCTGTAGTCCAGATAATGGGGGTTGGTGAAACCTTATCCACTGCTGTGTTGCCTGCCCAAGTAAACAGATTAAAAATATAAAGATGCTTTAAAAAAGAAATAATAGTTATACATCCATTAAGTGTTATAAATGAACTCTGAAAAAAAAGATCACGCTTTTTGTTAAGGTATCTTAAGATATCTTAAGATTGTTAAGCTTAGAAGATATCTACCCTTTGTATACATAGTAATGTCAGTCAAATATGAAGGATAAAATTCTGATCTATTAAGAATTCTGATCTATTATGAATTAATCCTGTAAAATGAAGTGCAGTCAATAATGTCTTTCCTCATGCACATATATATTTTACCATCACTTTCATTATGCTCACACTGCTTGGAACCTGTTGAAGAGAGTAGGAACTGGCTGTTCCCTTCAGTGGGTGAAAAGTTACGTCCCAGAGAGCTGTATCTGTTTCTACATACACACGTAAATTGAAAGGTGATAGCTCTGTTTAATGGTGATGAAAAGATGCTGCCTCTAACAGGAATGAAGAATTCTGACTCAGGACAGCCCAGACAGCATGTAGATAATTGCTGGCATTTTATCTATTGATTTCCTAGTTGTCATTGTGGAGCTACCCATGAAGGGTTCATGACAATTTGCATCATTTCTTATTTTTTTGCTTTTCATTTCTGGAAACCATTTGTGTTGTTTCCTTATTCCCTCCTCAGTTTTAACCTACAACTGCTTTTCTTTGTGATGTCAGTCTTCATCCTGTTGTTGTTATATCACTTCTCTCCTGAGATACACTTCTCATATATCATTAATTTTCCTTGCTGTTTTACCATTTAGGATGGTTCTGTGTAGTTTATATTTAGCTTAGGGGTGGATCACTTTGTAGCTCCTAAGGGGCTGGCCATCTATTTTTACAAGACCACAACAAGAACAATGGAAGCAGGAAAAGAAAAACAAAAACAAAACAAAAAAAACCCTAACAGCCTGCTACTTCAGCTTGTAGTTATTAAACTGTGATTGTGGGCAGTTCTCATGTCTCAGCCTATTCGGTGTTGCTATGAAACAAGGAAGAAGACTGGTATGTTCCTGTCGCTTCACAGAACATATGCATTATTGGTGAAAAAGAGATCCTCCCCTATTAGAATCATAGAATCTATAGAGTTGGAAGGGATCTTTAAAAAACACCTATTCCAACTCCCCTGCAATGAACAGGGACACATACAGCTAGATTGGGTTGCTCAGATCCCGCTTCATCCTGTCCTTGGATGTCTTCCACCACCTCTCTGTGCAACCTGTTGCAGTGTTTCACTATCCTCGAGTGTAAAAGACTTTTTTTTTAATATCCAACCTAAATCTACCCTCTTATTCTAGCCTGGTATTCTGCTGTCTTTCCACACACATTAGTTTCTAGCTGACAGAGTACTAACTGAAACACAGAGCACTGACTAAAATATAGATCTCCTGGATCAGGGATGTTGATCTAACTGCCTAAAAAACAACTTTTTTGACCAACTTTTCCATTTTTTGGATAAAAGGAACAAACTCAAACTAAATATGAACTTTGGAAAGCCCCATCACATAAAAAAAAATGAAGCCTGTTTATGAGAAATAAAATATGCCAGATCAACTGAAGTAATTTTAAGCATCCACTCTTACACGTCAACATATGCATACGTGTGCAAGTGTCAGTCTGATGTGGTTTGAGAACATGTTGTACCTTTTATGTTGACCAATGTGTGTATGTCGTATGATGAAGAATAGCCTTGGTTTGATTTTAAAGGGATGCTTATGACTATACGTATCTCTCTGTTCAGTGTGCACTGGATGCAGTGATATGTACTATCACCATATCATAGAGGGTATCTGTGTTAACATTCTGTGGTAAAACCAGAAATATGATGGAGGAAAATACAGCATTACCTAACTGAAAAGTGTCCCTTGAGTCTATTCAAGAAGACTGGGGTGATCTATTTAGGGACCATCAACTGCCTGAAAACATGGGAATAATATGTAATTCCTAACTTCCTATTTAAACTGAATCTACTGCTTAGTATAAACCAGAGATCTCTGCCGTTCACGTCTGCACTATCTGTCAGAGGCAGCTGCAGAGAGAGACATCAAATCCATCCTGTTTCAAGCATTCTAAAAGGCTCCCATTAGCTAAAAAAATGAGTTTATCATAATTTGAGTGTCAGACACTACACATCAATAAAAATAACTTTGAAAATCTTTCTTTCACAACCTACAGTCATCTAAATGTTTGTATTATCACTGTCATATACAGGAATTGATATATCTATTATTTTCATCTACATTCCTAAGTCTCACCTGTGTTTTTCACTCTGTAAATATTGGATGAAATTACTTTTAAAAGAAACCTCAAGCTTTAAACACATTTATAAACACTCCACTTACATTTTTAAAGAGAAAGAGACACTATTTGACTGGTTTAGCACAAGTAAGTGAGTTCATTGGACAGATCTGTTCTTGTAGTTTTGCAGGAGGTTACTAGGGCCACCTGTGTTCCAAATAAATTTGCTGACCTATGTGAACTTCCTATCAACAAAATTCTCTCAGACTTCCATTATTTCCCTCCAGCAATTGATCAACAGCTGCTGAAAAGTTATGAGTGTGCTCGTAATTTTCAGTTAAATTAATGGAACTCCTATCTTCTAAAATGTAGAAGGAGGTTTTTCTTCATAACCCTGGTGTGAATTTCCTGATTTATAATTTAAATCAATTACCCTTCTGAACTCTTATATCTCCTGTCTTTGGCAGAAAGAATCCAATACTCTACAATGACAGGCACAGATAACATTAGCTGCTGCCTATAAATTCAGTTTTTCAAAGCAGTGACCTCTACTGTAGCCAGAGGTTTATATTTGTTAGATTTTTCTCATGCAAAAGCACAATGCGGTTAATACTTTTGAATTAATGTAAACGTAAATTTTCTGTTGGGAATCAGTTCCATTCGGCATCTGTATTGGTATCAGTAAAGGAGTGAGTTCTATTTTTGTGAATTCCCTTTCCTCAAATCAATGCTTTAAGGATCTTGATTCTATTATGAGGGTGCACTAGGCTGAGCTCAGTGACCAGCTCGCAGTTCTCCCTAGACTCTCTGGACTGTAGAGAGAACCAGAGTGGTAGATGCAGTTCTATTGCTGTTCTCTTCCTGCACACGTAGATAGAATGGCAGATACTGTTTGATACTTGAGGACCAAATTTATTGCACCTACACCTGAAAAACAATACCATTTCAAAATATGCTTAACATCTGACATTAATTTAACTGAAACAGTTTTAAATATAAGCTTTAGAGTTTTAGTGGCCAGGTTTTTACACCTGCCTTCAGTGAGATCAGAGTTCTAACTCTTGGAAAATTGAAGCAGGAGATAAAATATATGACAAGGAAATCACTGAGATGCTTGACAAACTTTGAATGAACACTGCTAGATCTTTTGTTTGGTTTGGTTTTTGAAGGAAGAGAAAGTTATTCTAGAGTTTCATTTGTGGAATTAAAAAAAAAAAAGAATGATCTCACTATGCCATTGTGATTTCACCTGCAAACAATATCTCATTTGCACAAACATTTGCTAGATCAGTCTCTGCATTGCTCTCAGTGCCTGAAGAATTACGTCATGTTCTTTTGACTTTCCTTCTGTTCAAATAACCTGCAACACAATGCATTCTTTTATGACCCAGGTCACCTTTTGTTTTTCCATGAAGCACAAAAACAACATTCAACAAATCTGACTGATAAAAGATTTTTATCTTACATGAGAAAGCAATGTTGTTTTTCTAAGACACACGTAATGTATTAGTAATAACAGTACTCCACTTCAAACAAATTGCAAACTAATGTAGGGTCTTTACAATGTTATACTAAATAATAACTCCCCACAGACCAATTTGCATACAGAATGTAACATTTAAAGCCAAGTTACAATTAACACTTTGTTATGGAAGTCTGTGGATTATGATTTACAGAAACAAAGTTATACTTGCTGCAAGGAATTTTAATTTATGAAAAATTACTCATTTAGAATTTCTGTCACAGTGGGCAAACTTGTATTAAAATGATGGGTACCTAATAACTACATCAGTTATTAATTTAATGAATTACAAAAAGTGAAACAAAGTAAATTTAGGATCAATTATTTTTCTTCTTGGTAAATAAGTGATGAAAGCCAACAACAGAAGGGATAGTCTGGGAGCATCTAGGCAACATCAATGTATGTAAATCAATGGGCCCCAATGCGATGAATCCACATATGCTGAGGGAGTTGGCAGAAGTGATTGCTGAACTGCTCTGTATCATCTTTGAGAGGTCTTGGAGAATGGGAGAGGTGCCTGAAGACTGGAGGATAGACAATGTCACTCCGGTCTTCAAAAAAGGCTAGGAGGACCTGGGGAACTACTGGCCAGTCAGCCTCACCTTCATCCCTGGACAGGTGATGAAACAGCTTGTTCAGGATGCCATCTCCAGGCAATTGGAAAAGAAAAAAGTTACCAGGAGTCAGCACAGGTTCACCAGGTGGAGATTCTGCTCAACCAATCTGGTAGACTTCTATGATACTATTACTGGCTGGGAGGATGGGGGTAGAGCAGTGGATTCAGTCTATCTTGATTTCAGCAAGGCATTTGACACTGTCTCCCACAGCCTCCTCATGACAAAGTTGAGGAGTTGTGGAATAGATGACTGGATGGTGAGGTGGATTGAGAACTGGCTGACTGGCAGAGCTCACAGGGTTGTGGATGGTGGCACAGAGACCAGTTGGAGGCCTGTACTTAGTGGTGTTCCGCAGGGATCGGTGCTGGGTCTGGTCCTGTCCAACAGCTTCATCAATGCCCTTGATGAGGGGATAGTGTCCACCCTCAGCAAGATTGCCGATGATGCAAAGCTGGGAGGTATGGCTGACATGCTGGAAGGCTGTGCTGCCATTCAATGAGACCTGGACAGGCTGGAGAGTTGGGCAGAAAGGAACCAGATGAGGTTTAACAAGATTAGTGTAGAGTACTGCACCTAGGGAAGAATAAATGTGTACACTGGTACAGGTCGTGGGATGACCTGCTGGAGAGGAGCTCTGAGGAGAGGGACCTGAGTGTCCTGGTGGATGTCAGGTTGGCCATGAACCAGCAGTGTACCCTGGTGGCCAAGAAGGCCAATGGCATCCTGGGGTGCATTAAAAGGACTGCAGCCAGCAGGTTGAGGGAGGTGATCCTCCCCCTTTACTCTGCCCTGGTCAGGCCTCACCTGGAGTACTGCGTCCAGTTCTAGACTCCTGGTACAAAAAAGACAAGGACCTCCTCGAAAGAATCCTGCGGAGGGCCACAAAGATGATAAAGGGCCTGGAGCACCTCTCTTACATGGAACGGCTGAGAGACCTGGGTCTGTTCAGCCTTGAAAAAAGAAGATTCAAAGGGGATCTGATCCACGTCTATAAATATCTAAGGTGCAGGAGGCAAAGGGATGAGGCTGAACTCTTCTCAGTGTTGTATGATGATAGGACAAGGGGAAATGGCCACAGACTGATGCATAGGAAGTTCCTCACAACTGTGCATAAGAACTTCTTCACATTATGGATGACAGAGAACTGGAAGGCACAGGGGTGACCTTATTGCTCTCTATAACTACCTGAAGAGAGACTGTAGTGAGATAATGAATATTCTTAATCCCTCAGACTTTATTTGAAGGGAAAGAGCATTACCCTATATAAGTGCTTAAAAAGCAGCTACATGCAGCTACATTTTGTTGTTACAAACTTCATTCACTTTCTTGAATTCATTCTTAAAAATCTGAGGTTAGCCATTAATTTTGATTTGGGATGGTTCTCATCTTAGGGTTGTCTGGTGGATCTTCCGTTTAGAAATCTAAGGCTGTAAGAGGGACTAAAAATTCCAGCTGTTTGGCAAATACTGTCAAATATAGTCTGCAAATATCTGACTAATTTTTTTTAAGATTTTTTTTTTTTTTTTTAATTTATACACATTCAATTTTGTACTCCCTTCGTATGTATTGCATCCTCCTGCTTCAGCAGAGTTCAGATTCCTATTTACTGTCACCTCACCAAAGAAGGCAGTTGGTCCCTCTCTCAGCCGGACACGAGGTAAAGGTGACACATGACTGTGAACTGAGGAGCATGAGTAGTATCATCACCACATATGGTAAGGATGAGCAGTATTTCAATTTACGTGGTAGGAAAAGGAGATGTCGGTCAAGTCCATGGCTCCCTCCCTGCTCCAGGTCTCCACACTTCCTGCAATTCCAGCTCTGAGGAAAGAGAAACTAGGGGGCTAAACATGCAAGTCACATGTAGGCAACAAGAGGTCATGACAGGTCTGGAATATTTATGTGGTAGATTTTTCCACTGTAAACATTGCAAAACCATTTGGGTAATTTGTACTCTTTAGAAAACAGAGACATTCCCACATAATCTGACTAACCAAAAGAACTACTTGAGTTCAGCATCTTCTCACATCAGAAGGAGTCACTGGGAACTCTGCTTGTGGAAAATGATGTCCTCATGGATATCCTGTGAGGAAAAAAATAAAAAATAAAAGTCTAAATTTAAGATAAATCATTCTTTAAGAATAATTTACTCACCTTTAATTAAATCTGATAGATGTTTTCATTTTAAAAATATCTTGACAGTATAAGCTCAAATTAGGTCACAATTTGGCTTTAGTAGGAAGACATTTAGGCAGCACATACTTTTTGAAGTATGAAGTGGTGAATGTAGTCATCACCCAACAAATAATATAAATTCAGTCACCCACCCAAAACACACATAAACATTTCACACAGTTGTCACCTCATTTTGGAGAGATTAGGGTGAATGATGCCTACAAGGCTGTCGCTTATTACAAAGAAAGATGAGAGAACCACACTGAGCACTTTTGCAAGTATTAACCACTCCACAGTTCTCAGTGGATTTCGCAGAAGCACAGAATCACAGAATTGTAGGGGAAGGGACCTTTGGAGATCATCTATTCCAACCTCATTGCCATAATTGGAGTAGGTTTCACAGAAGTGTGCCTAGGAAGGTCTTGAATATCTCCAGAGAAAGAGATTCCACAGCCTCTCTGGGCAGCCTGCTCCAGAATTCAGTGGCCCCCTAAGTAATGCAGTTTTTCTTTGCTCATGTGGAACTTTCTGTATTCCAGGCCCTTAATCATCTTTGTTGTTCTCTGCTGGACTCTCTCTAAAAGCGTCCTGCCTTTCTTGAGCTGAGGAGCCCAGAACTGGACACAGTTTTCCAGATGTCATCTTGTGAGGGCAAAGTAGAGGGGAAGATTAACTTCCCTCACCCACTGGCCATGGTCTTTTTCAGGTACCCCGGAATACCATTGGACTTCTTGGCCAAAAGGGCACACTGCTGGCTCATGGTCAACCTATACACTGGGATGCCCAGGTCATTCTTTGCAGAGCTCCTTTCCAGCAGGTCATCTTCTAAGCTATGCTGCTGAATGTGGTTATTCCCCTTCAGGTTCATTAACCTGCATTTGCCCATGTTGAATCTCACAAGTTTCCACTCTCTGACCAAGTCTGCATCCTGTCCAGGCCTCGCTCAATAGTAGCACAGCCTTCTGGTGTGTCAACCTACTTTTCAAATATTATTGAGAGTGGCTTGGTAACTACATCAGCCAATTCTCTTTGAACTCTGGGATGCAATGGGACACATTGACTTAAGGATGTTCTGATTCCTCAAGTGGTTGCGAACCTGATCTTCACTTACAGAAGAAGGGACACTGCTCTTCCAAGTCCCACCTTCACATTCCCAAACAATCCTTCCCTATTTGTAAGGACAAGATCCAGCAGCAGACCTCTCCTCATTGGTTCCTCCACCACCTGCACCAAAATTATATCTTCCACACACTGCAGGAATTTCCTGGACTGTGTGTGGTTGGCCATGTTGCTTTTCCAGCAAATATCAGGTTTAAGTTCACTATGAGAAACAGTGCTTGTGATTGTGAGGTTACCTTAGGCTTTCTGAAGAAGGCCTCATAACATTTTCCTCCTGATCAGGTGGACTGTAGTAAACACGCACAATGGGGTCATTGGGATCAACCATATTAGCCTACTTCTTAATTCTTAATTCTAGATACTGTCCACTTATTCATTTTTTCGTCTCTAGGCAATGCTTTATATGTTCCTGTTGTTCTCTTGCATAAAGAGCAACTCCACCACCTTGCCTTTCTGTCTGTCTGTCCTAAAAATTACATAGTCACTCACGACAGTATTCTAATCATGCAAGTTGCCCAACCATGTCTCTATGATCATGAAGAAATCACAGCTCTGCAACTGCACAAAGATCTCTAATTCCTCCCATTTATTCCACGTGTAGTGTGCATTTGTATTCAAGCATTTCAGAGAAGAGATATAGGATGTATGTTTCCCTAGGGGAATTCAAGAGCATCCCCAGTAGTATCCCCCAGTTGAGGTGGCTTGCCTTCTGGCTCATATAACGAGAGGCAGCAAAGGAACGTTTGTCACTGTTCTAGTTGGCCTGGCTTACTACACATTTGATTGTAGTGGTGTACTGCCATTTTGGATCCCCCATCCCAAGTCCTGCAGTTTAAAGCCTGACTCTCTAGGCTGGCCAGACTGCTGGTAAAGATAGCCCCGCCTCTTCTAGACAGGTGGAGCTCATCCTTCCCTAATATATTATAATCTTCATGGAAAGTTCCATTACTGTAAAAACCAAAACCCTTACACTGAAATCAGCCATGCTGTTGGGAATTAGTATGCATTATACATCTATTTCTAGCTTCCCTCTTTCCTCCATCTGGCAAAACTGAATATATGATAAACACTTGCACACCCAAATCAAGACCAATGATACCAGCATGAAGTTTTACTTTGATTTGATGAATATCTTTTTTACTAAGAAATTTTCTTCCTTTTCAATGATAGCATTTCATATTTTTAAAAAACAACATATTTCTATGATCAAGATTTTTCAGTAAAATCTTCAAACATTCTAATAATAGAACAAAGTATTCTAAAATTAACTGGGAAGGATATGGCAAAGAATGACATAATATATCACATTTGTTAAATGTTTCTTTTTAGCTTCCTTCACTTACCCCTTTATAAACAGTCTCACTGCTTTACAAGAGTGTATTCAACTGATGTAATTCAAATTCCAAATCCAAATTGGTCTGACTTCCCATTTGATTTCATGCATAGTGAATGTTCTCATGACATTGACTAAAAGAATATAAGACTAAGAATTTAAAGTTGGACATTGATATAAATCTTTCTGGAAAATGAATTAAAATTTTTTTATTGCAATAGGAAAGACAAAAACTCAGGGGTGTACCTGTTCAGTATTTAGCTGACAGAAGACAATTCAGGAAAAAAAAAAGTTTGCATTTTATGACTTTTCCTCATATTTTTAATTTAAAAAATTATTAGTGTTCAAGACTGCCGGTGGTGATAGTCAAATACAGTTATTGAGTTCAGAGGAATTGTTTGTTTGTCTGTTTTATTGTTATTTTTTCCTGGTTTAGAAGATAGGCTTGACAAGGAAACTCTGCGCTATCAGTCCAGAACCTCAGTTTCTTTTGGTCTGAGTGAAAAACACCAACAGCAAATCTGTTGGCCAAATACTTCCTATTCACCAGAGTAACTGCCATAATTCCCATATTTCATTTCTCTTTAAATGCATTATATGACATTCCCTTGTTTTGAAGTCTCAGCATAAGTACCATTCCATTATATTCTATTTCAAAGTATTTTCCAAGACTTTCAAAAAGCGGGTTGAGATCAGAAAAAAAAAAAGAAAGAAAAAAACATGGAAATAAATAACTGTTTAATAGAAATTAAAGAAGAAGCTTATCCTTCTTTCCTATCAATTCTTTATTTTTCACTTTCCTATTCTGCTACAAGAGGTGAAATCTCCTTTTATAAATCAGAACATTTTCTCAGTTACCATTATAACCAGTCATTAAGAGTGTGAGCGTTAAGAACTACCTAGACAATGGTACATCCCCTTCTGATGGTTTTTGGTTAGGTTATTTTATTGAATAAGAGCTCTACATCATTGACCATAGTTATAAATGGTCAGGAATGTTCTCTACACTGTCTAAATTGATTTCCTCCAGCTTCACCTCTGAAACTAATATGAAACTAATTGTCGAGTCTTCTTGTCAATTTCAGGGAAATAAAGTTGTGGTTCAGATCCCTACTAGAAAGATGAAAGACAGAATCGATTATCATATTACATGAAGCTACCTGGCAATTTTAGAGTGGTATTTTCAATAAACACGTATTGCCCTTTTATCTAGGAATGATTTTACATTGAGTCTTTTTTTCTTTTTAATCTCATTTTCCAAAACCTGGGCAGATTAAAAAAAAAATGAATAAAGCCTCATCTGAGTATTTCATCTGATGTGAATCAACATGAGTCAGTTCTGCAAACCTGTGCCCATTTATCCCAGCTGTGTATATGACAGTTAAATTATTAAATGGAAAGGTTGCGATGCAATTTTGTAGAACACATTGAAATAAAACATTTTAACAGAATGCAAAGAGTAATAAACCCTTTTAATTCAAAATCACAAAAAATTTAACTTAATAACAAGGTTAAAATAAACACCACTTCAGAGCAGTATTTATCTGAGTGCCTAATTTTAAATCTAAAAATAATCATTATGTCTACACTGGAGATGAAAGGAGATGACAATACTAACGGGGAGGTACAATGAGTAGAATAGATGGAGGATATCAATTTACCCAAAAGTCTTTCATTAGCATATGCTAAAATCCAAATTGCCAAACAGCAACACATCACAGATTAAAATGACAATTTTCTAGCTTGTTTCAAAAAACTAGAACATAAACTGTAGCTTTCCTTGTCAACACAGTGATGTCATCAGAAGCTAATATGGTCTCAAACTGTATGCATTCTAAATCTTCATCTGATAGTAACACTGAAAAAAAAACAGGTGACTTTTAAGGCTGTGCATAATATTAATATATGTAATAAAGAACACTGATATTTCCTTTATACATTTTTTCTGGTTTAAATGTATCTGTACATTTCAATAGTTTTAGTAAATGTATATTTCAACTTCAAATTAAAAGGTATTAATGGGAATATGCATACACCCAGAATATGTATCAAAGGTTACTCTTTCGCACTTTTAATTCATGGTTTCCTTCTCTTTTAAAATATATATTATCTATTTTTTCCACCTGTAATGTGAGTGATCTTAAAGATGGCACTCAAGAATAGTATAGAAGATGGTATATTTAGTTAGGTCTATACAGATGGTATACAAATAATACACAAGGAAAAATGGCTCACCTTTAGATGGAAAAGGCTCACAGTGGACTCCACATAGGAGGGATCTCCAAGAAGAGATCCTTTCCTGGCGGTGGTCAGCCCTTAAATGGGGCTGGGGGAGAGGTGGAGCTAGGCTCCCCCCCTTCCAATCACACAGGTATTATCCCCTCCACCTGTGCCCCCATGGCTGACTCAATGCTCACCTCAGGTGACCAATCAGTGGTTCAGGCCGGGATTCAACAGTTCCCTTACACCACCATATGTTATATCATAAATAGAGAATTATATTTCCTGTAATTGTTCAGATGTAAAGACAAATTCATTCAGAGAGAAAATTCATAATTAACTTCGAAGAGAAACAAATGTGTTACAAGAGAGAAAATATGACCAATGTAAAAACAAAACAAAAAAAAGAAGCTTTCCTGAAGTTCAATACTTTCTGTTCATGTTAGAGGAATAGTTTATAAAGCAAATAAATAAATAAATAAAATAGTGGTCCATGAAAGCAGGGATTTTTCTTCTACTATTTAGAATTCAAGACCCCGTGGAGCAGCTTTAAATTAATTTGCAGAAGACTACATAGGAAAATATATGTAACTGTAATATTCGTGGCAAGCAACGATGCATCAAATGATATAATTTCTTTGATGATCAGGGAAAGACCTGCTCGCACAAAGCCTGTACGTTTTCAACCCTAGCGTAGTCTTTTGGTTGTTATTCCTTATTGGAGTAAACAAAATTTCATGCATCTAATTTGTAGGCTTTTGCATTTACTTCCTTGCTCAGTACACGTTATGTTCTGAAGAGCAGTCAACATAAAGTTACTGATCCAGGAAGGAATAAGTTCCCTCTTTCTTGCTGATATTCCACATGAGATGATTGATGCAAATCTGTGGAAAGTCAGCAGTTAACTTAGGTGAGTTATACCAGTGATTCATCTCAATTCTTTCTGTTTCCATTTTTCTTTCAAAGTGTACTTTTGAAAATATTTGGTAGCAAATCTTTATGCTGTGTCAATGAAGTAGTGAGTAGATTAGGAAAATTATAAAAAAAATCACATTTTCTATTTCTTTTATTTTATGCTTATAGATGAACTAGGTACAAGACAAATTAGTATATACGTGGGAGTTCACACCTCGTTGAGACTTAAATTGAACCAGGTATCTGTCTACAAAGCCATTCCAAAGAGAGAAACCGGAAAAATAATTACTGCAATAAAATGTACATGTCAGCCTTTTAAAGCTTGTTGCAAAAACAGCAGAAGAAATTGAATTTTCACTGCCTTCTTTGTGAGTAAGTACTCTTTACATACCAAGTCTGAACTGCTAATAAATGTACAAACAATGAAGGCCTGTTTCAGCAGCTAAAACATGTCATGTCCTTTTGTTAATATTTCACAAATTAATGAATTTCCTTTAATAAAGGGAACAAACTGCTAAAGATGCTAGGCAGGGGGAGAAAACCACAAAAGTTGTAAAAAAAATGTGTTTTAATTCCACCGTAATGCCAAAATTGAACTTCTGTATGAAACACTGTCTCAGAAAAATTTTCAGCAAATGGAGTAGTGGTTATTATGTTCCACCTCTATATGGGAACAAACTTAGGATGATTTCTCATTACAAAAGCACACTGCCAGCAGATATTGATCTCAGTGTTCACCATTGATAATATACACTGGATGAAAAGCAGTCTTGATATTTCTTGAACAAAACCTTACATAGGGTGCTTCTGACACACAAGCTTCTGTTAATGTTGAAAAAAAATAATGAAAGAAGAAAAAAGAAAAACAGTAGGTGGAGCAGAGGAAATTGTTTTATAACAGGGATGTTACCATGCTGACAGTACCCTAATGGCCTGCTTCTGAAAATCATCAGCCCTCTGATGCTTCAAAAAATGCTGTTGTGGGAATTTCAAATGGGACTCCCATTCCCCCCAAAAAAAAGACAGTCTTCAAAGATCACACTACTCATTCTGCATAAGCTATACAGACTAATCTTTCCTAATTGTATTTTACTGAAGTAAAAATGCAATTTAAATAATTTAAATGGAAATTTAGAATGGACATGGCTAATATTTTGCAATTATGCTGCTTATCTCATTAACTCACAAATTTAATTTTATTCTCAAATGCTTGATTCAATATACAAGCCCAGAAGTATCATAAAACATTTAAAAGATATTTTAATATAGTTAGAGATTTAAATTCTACTGTTAGTTTCATTTATGAACTTTCCATATATTTGAATTACCGTTCAGATTTTAAATAGATTATCAATTCGTACTTTAAATTATCGCTTAGAATTTTGAACAGGAGCAGAATTCAAATGTTTATATACAAAATTCTAAAGACTCTTTTGCTCTGTTTTAGTCATTTGTTTTGTGGTTGAAGTGCTAAATGAGTGCCTTTATTCTTCTTTTAAAGAAATAATATGTCCTGGGGAGCAATAATGTATCTCAGAAAAGAGATAATCCAGTCACGAACATGATTGGAAAGACTTTCTTATCTTTACTTACCTTTTTACATGATCCGATAGTGATAGGACAAAGGGAATGTTTTAAAACTAAAGGAGAGATTTAGATTAGATATTAGGTGGGAATTTTTTACTCAGAAGTTGGTGAGGCACTGAATGAGGCTGCCCAGAGAAGCCTTGGATGCTCCATCTATGGACATGTTCAAGGTCAGGAGGGACAGGGCTCTGGGCAGCCTGACCTAGCAGTTGTCAACCCTGCCCCTGGAGAGGGTTGAAAATATATAACCTTTAATATCCCTTCCAATCCATGCTATTCTATGTTTCTTTGCTTCTATGATACTATGATTCTATGATAAGCTAATGAAACAGCATCTAACTCAGACAAGTATGTTGTAACAACATCTTGAATAGGTGAACACATGACCAGTCTTTCAACTTGCACTTGCCTTTTTCATGTACACGTGTATTTTAGCATACAAACTCAAAACTGTTTTCAAACTTTTGCTCAGACTGCTAGAGATGAGTCATACATAGCTGCAGCATGCCGCCACTGTTCTTCATCCAGTATAACTGTCAAAGGTTTTAAAAGAGTAGATTAAAGGAAAGGCCATTGGTTCCAAATGCCTCTTCAAAGTAAACTGCAGCACGTAACACATTTTCATAGATGGGAAGAGTGATCTGAAAGAGTGCAGACTTCTTCAACATCCAGTCTTTCCCAGCAAGGACTGACTGCAATTCTTACTGTCAGATTAGATGTCAGTGTCAGACAGAAACTGGCTACAGCATTATTAGTTAGAGTTTTGTACTTTTTTTCAGACCTTTATCGGAATAAAGAAACATCACTCTTTGCCATGCATTTGCTGAGGACAAAACTAGATACAAAGATATTTAAGAAAAATGAGAATTTTGCAGGAGAATCACCCAGATCCTTGTTTCTACGCTGCAAATTGGAAAGACTCTGGGTAGATGAATGGTACCTCCCTGAAAAGAGAAAAAAAAAGAGAAAAAATAGAACAATAGAAAGAAATGCCTGACTCTCCCCATCCTCCTCCAAATGCAGGGGACTTTCATAAGATAGAAGACTTAGTTTACCACTAGCACCTCACCTGTCAGTCACTCTAGGAAGGGCAACAGTTGAGGTCTTAGAAGCAGAAAGTTGAGCTGCTCCTTTGTATTGTGTAAGTACTTGAAAATTAAATGCTGAACTGAGTTGTCTGTCTGCTGATCAACTCATTAAGCAATGAGCTCGAGCTCATGTAAGCAGAGGATGCAAATGTGTCAGCAGTGGAGCAACCTGGGTGGTGTGAAGATGGTGACAGCTGCATGAGAGATGGATGGAGTAAGTAGAAACATCAGGTGAATAGGTGATGCAGTAGAAGACTAATACATAGAGAGTAATTAAAGGGGTTTATGAAGCATTCAAGCATGAAAAAGAAAAAAAAAATAAAGAAATGACAGCGATTTTATACTGTATTTATACTGAGAGATGGAGACCATGAAACAGGTTTTCTTTTAATTTCAATGGTCTACCTAGTGAATGCTGTTACATCTAACAAAATTTTTCCAGAACTTCAAATGCGATTTCACTCAACAAGAACAGTAACAATTTTTATGGAGTGGACCTCTCTCCTAGCTGTAACATGAAATACCTTTCTCTCTAAGAACTACCTGAAAACTCCCTCCTGAGCTGTGGACTCTTTAGGAACATGGCAAGTTGGTCTCCTCTGAAGGTGTTTTGCAACCTCACAATGTAGTTGTTTAGGGAAGTGCTTTAATAATTTTTAGACTGCCGCTGAAACATTTGTTAGTAGCTATTGCTACTCATAGATCACCACTGCATATATTAAGTCAAGTTTGCTGCACTTAATTACACATTTCATTCTCTTCTTAATTCTTTCTCATACTGTGAACAAGGCACTGCAAGTGTGTTTGTAACTCTGGACAATTCCCTTCCATTCTCTCAGCTTTCCAGGTCACATTGTTTACTGGATTTATGGAATTCTGGTGCTACATAAATGAAGAAGAAAGCAGGATTGTAAGAGAAGCCCTCACTTCAACAATATTCACAATATTCCTAACCAAAAATGTAGAAAAATACTCACAATGTGCGAAAGAAAGGAGCACTGTTTCATCTCTTTGGATTAACAGGGATTTCATAAATCCTTATTGTTCTATCCTTTCTCCCTTTCCATCTTGGAAGGGAGAGCACTGTTGGCCTTCTCCTTGAAGACTTCAGAAGAAGCTCACTGTACAGTGCCATGGTTAAGGTTAGACAAAACACTGTCAAATAACTTTATGAGTCTTCAATCCCTATAGCTCCTTCACCTAAGAAGAGAGACCATTGCTTGTTCAGAAGTGACTGAAAGTCATTAGTGAATGTGAAGGGAGGAAAGACAAGAAGGAAAAGAAGAGTACAGAGGCAACAAAAGTGATAAAAATGTCTCCGCTACTCTGTGTAGTTTTCAATTTTTTTCTAACTTCAGTATCACTGTCTTTAAAATTAGTGATCCATACACACATGTGCAAGTCTCTCTTAAATTAGTATTTCCTACTTACTTTCAAGGACACTATAACAGATGCAAAGAACACAGTAACACTATTTGATGACAGAACAAATTCTCAGCTACAAGATACTATCTGTAATAAGCTATGAGTTTTCGCAGGTGATCAACAAGAGCTTACCACTCTCAAAAGCATCTGCATCAGTGGAGGTGAACTACTGTTTCATAGCTGCTAAGAAAGAATTGTTTGAATCAATGAACAGACACTTTCTAGCAACAGGTAGAAGTCAGAAGGTGCCAAATCAAGACTATATGGTGGATGTGGTAGGACAGTCCAGCGTCATGATGCAGTGGTTAGAGCTGATGGTTTGTCTGTGTTCTGGGAGATCTAGAATGATCACTCCTTTCCTATCCCAAAAGACAGTGCACATCACTTTATGTGCAGGAAAGGAAAAGTGAAAACAAGGGAAGGGAAGGTGTAATGTGAGTGATCTTAAAGATGGCACTCAAGAATAGTATAGAAGATGGTATATTTAGTTAGGTCTATACAGATGGTGTACAAATAGTACAAAAGGAAAGTGGCTCACCTTTCAGATGGAAAAAGGCTTGTGGTGGACTCCACATAGGAGGGATCTCCAAGAAGAGATCCTTTCCTGGTGGTGGTCGGCCCTTAAATGGGGCTTGGGGAGAGGTGGAGCCAGGCTCCACCCCTTCCAATCACACAGGTATTATCACCTCCACCTGTGCCCCCATGGCTGACTCCATGCTCACCTCAGGTGACCAATCAGTGGTTCAGGCCATGATTCAACAAGGGAAGGGAAGGGAAGGGAAGGGAAGGGTCTATTAAACTATGTCTTTCTTAAGGTGGAAAAGGGATGTCACTTCCAAACTGTAATTTGTCAGTGTCTTATCATGTTATTGAAAGATATCTTTGACAGCAGTTTTAGTTTGGTTTTGTTTGTTTGCTTGTATGTTTGTTTGTGTTTTAGAAAATTTTTCTGCTTCCATTAAAGGTTATGTTTTTAATAACTGTCATTTCTAGAATTAAAGAAAAATTTCAGACTACTCAGTTCCAGATGAAAGCCAATCAAATAAATACTCTAAGAGCTTTAGATTTTTGGGGTTTTAACTCAGCCTCTGAGCTTTTTAAGAAATAATTTTAGTATGTGAAAGAGTCACTACTTAAAAGGAAACAAAATTGGTAAAAAAAAGAAAAACACAACTTTTTGCTTTCTCAGATGGATTGTTTTTCCCTGAACCGATATTCATCTATGTAGTACATTAATTTTTTAGCGAAAGAGAAAACATTCCAGAAACTGGAATGTTTCCATTTTTCCTTTACTCTTTTCTTTAACACAAACATATATTCATTTAGCAACATTTTAGATTTGAAAATAGTATGAAAGTCTAATTTATTTTCGATTTATGTGTTCAAAGTTTATAAGTGACAGATGCTAGATAAGACTAGATGTATAGATAAGGAAAGGACTGGGGTTTGATTTATTTATTAAAACCAGAAGAAAAACTGTTCCTTGGACATAACATGAAACCAAGGCTTATGTTCACTGAAAGGAAGCTATTCAGGAAAGTTAAAGAATTTTCTGCTGAGCACTTACCTAATTAAATTCAGTAGAAAAACTCCAATTAACCTCAGGGCAATGTGATTTGACCTCTTGGCTGGACACTATGCTGAGCTTGTTTGTTTATTAATAGGGCAGATTTAAGATATTTCTGAATCCATTATATCAAGATAATTGTAATAGTCACTTATATTAGAGAAAGATAATTATATTTTATCTGATGGATGTCACCATCCTTTCAGGCATCAATAAGGAAGATTAAGCTTCTTCCTGTACCGCTATTTGCATGACTACCTGAACATGGTACTTCCATTGTGTGCATATCACACTTCTTAAGCTATCCATCACTTTTCCTGAGTACCAATTCATTTAAAATGTACCTATCAGTATCAATAAATGAAAGGAAGCAGATGTTTGATGTGTCTCTCATTGCACTGACAAGCGCGACTCACATTTCTAAGACCCCTACTGCTTTCTCTAGGATCCCAGCTTTTGGGAGTCCATAATTACAGTTTGATGGAAGGCACTACAAAAGAGCTGCATGGCCTTTGGCCTTTTTATAACATTGCAGTTTTGGAAGTCTTTGTCTGGGATAAGCCATCGTACAACAGTCTCTTGAGTTAACTGGCACAAACCTAATTACCCTGACATGAATATAGGCTTCAGGTAAATCTTTTTCAGTTAGGTTAAATATTATTTAGAAGGACATTTTTTCATTATTACTATTTTTATTGTATAGATAACCATCAAAACAAGCCATCTCAAATAGATTGTACAGTTATTTAGAATTACTAGGAATATATTTGGAAATTTTTTCCAAAGATGTAATTAGCAAGAATTACTTCAAAAAAGATCATTCATAGATCTTAAGTATATATTCCTAAAAAAGTTACTTGCTAATATTAACTCCATAATACTTCCTGTACTACTTCTTTTTTCTTTCCTAACAAAAAGACGTGATGTGTCAGGATGATTTATCTCAGATGCTTCCTCTTCCGACAATGGCCATAAGCAAATAGCTATGAAGAAATATGAACAAACTACACATACACAATACTTCTAGAATTCTTTCAGCATCCAAATATTTTCAGTTCAGTGGATTCACTGAACTGCCTCTGGATTCCATATAATTAGTAGCTTTAAATGGCATTATCTGTATAGGTATTAAATATCAAGGACACCATCTGACAAGAAATTTCATATGTCTTCTATATTTTTCCTTTAGAATGTAAGTACTATTTACTTGATTGAAGCTCAGTTCTTCTTCTTAGAAGAATTAATTAATTTTGTTGTTGACACTTACAGGCTTCTTTCATGTGTCCTGTAAGTCATTTATTTTCTGGGATTAATATGTACTAATTTGCTCACTCATTTTTCATACAGAAGCTAGTCCATATGCTAGTTAACATCTCCTTCTCTTTCAAAATCTTCCTTCAACTCTTTTCTTTAAATCTTCCTGTTCAATCCCTGTTTTCCTGTGATGACTCATGGCCCCATAATACTTCTCAATATAACTCACCCCGTATCTTTTCAGCTTCCATTCTAATTTAAGCATTCATTTTCCTGCTCCAGTTTCTGTTCATCTCTTTTTTTTTTTTTTTTCACAGACTCCCACTTTTCAGATTTTTTCCCATTGCACTGCTGGCACACCCCTTCATCACATACTCATCTCTCACTCCTACAAGCTGTCAGTACTTTTCTTTCTACCTGCTACTTCTAGCATTTCACCACTGTCCAGAGAAGGAGGGATATGAAATAGAAAACTCTGAATCTCAGAAACTTCTTGATGGAAGCCCTAGAAGCTGCAGCAGCTGATACTTCTCCCTTACCTAAACTTGAAGAGTGCTGAGAAGATGAAAGCAACAGGTATAGGCTTCATTTCATCGGACACTGATCATCTATGCAGTGCATATCTACATCTAAAGTAGTTACCTATACTTTTTATGATCACTAGAGAGAAAATATAAATGGTCTACTTAAACTTCTTCCATATAGACTGTTATCTAATAAGGTTTATCCTGCATTATGTTACAGGAAGAATACATTCATTTCCCTGAGTTTCTCTATCACATCAGCAAAAATGATGGGTGATTTAACAGGCAAAATCAAAATTTTAGCTTGTTCTCTTAGATTTTTACATGTAGAAAATAACTCCTGATTCTGTGTCTATCTCTCTCTGCACATAAACTACAAATGCTGCTCTAAAAGTAATGCCTTCTATTTCATTATGTTGGCCTATGACATCAGATGTGGATGTTGGTGGTATGGCAGTAGAGACTGAATCTTTCCACCAGTATACCATTTTGTTGCTGTGCAATAGATGAAGGGGGACAATCTGACAAGCCTGACAAAGTGGAGTCTGACTTGGCAGAGTGTATGATGCGATCGATTTCCTCCATGTGGAAAAATGGGGCCCACTGATATTAATCAGTATTTGCTGAATGTTGGTAGAGACCAAGCAATGGTTGTAAACACAGTGAGGGGTGAGTGGCACATTTCAGCAGTGACGACAACTGTTGTTCTGGATGGCCATGCAGATTTTTATGAGTACAGCATTCAGGTTCTAGTTCTTCACTTGTGCAAATGAATAGCTTCATTGTGTAAATGATGGTACTAGGTTGAAAAACAATGTTTTGTAACTGATAATTTGCTCTATCAAATAGTGCATTTGTGCTCTTTGTACCTGTTGTAGTTTTCATGGGAATAAGTAAAAGGCATTACTTTAGGGATGACCGACGTACATAAAAAGACCAGTCTATGATGGAAATTTTCTACCATCTTATATACTTGTGTTGGTAGTTATTATCTTAAGATATTATGAATAAACAATAAAAGATGACATATATGGAAATATTACATAGTTTCCGAAGAATTATACTGAAATTACTTTTTTACCTTTTGTTTTTTTTCCTTTATACTATTAACAGACTTGTTATTTGGCTTTGAGAGTTCAGAATTTTTAAGTAGGTAGTAGAAGTGGGTAGAATAAGACAGGTAATTCTCTAGGTGGGCTGAAATGACACTTTCCCTCCTATATCATTAACATAATTAGTAGGTAATTGTAATATTTCTTTCCACTGGAGCAAATGAAGCGATGGTTCATGGAGAGCAAAATGATTCTGCAGTTCAAAAGATGCTGCAGTGCATTAATATACTAAAAATTCATTTTCTGTTCTTTCTATAATGTTATTGCTTCATTAGAAGAAAAATCTTCATATGTGTAAGTAATGTTTGCTTTTCGAAATATGCATGCTCAAAAACAATTGCAATTAACTGAAACATGTAATCTGTCCAGTTATATGATTACAGCTGAATATCTCTTTAATTTTATCTACATAGTTATAACTAATTCAACATATATATTATTTTTCTGGATTTAAATCCATATTCTTGAAGGTGAGTATTGTGTAGTTATAGAGCCAAGGCAGCCGTGGGGGTATTACTGACTAAGGTTTTCATACTTCCACATTTTCTAACTGTACCTGTTAACCTATGAAACGATATTCTCTTCCCCCCTAAAAGATTCATTCTTTATGACTGACAATAATGTACTGATTGCAAGAAAAGAATTTACCTCACATCAGTTACTATCACAGAAATGTAATATCAAGGCAGGATGCAATTCATCCAAGAGAAGGAATACACTGCTTAGATACTAAACTAATAACTTATTTCAGTTTCAGATGTTTAAAATTCTGCAGTAGTTCTTTTCCAGAACTAGAAGGTGGGCCTGATAGCTGTCATATTGAACATATTCTTCCTTTCCAAAAAAACAACTTCTTAAGAAGCAGTGGTTAGATTTTAGAAGCCTCCACAGCTATGAATTGTTTCTCCTCAGCAGTTGCTGACAGCTCTGCTGAGATGCTCTGAGGAAAGCTGTATCTTTTTCTTACACGCATATCATGATACAAGTAAGATACTACTGTGTTTGTGGGAAGGAAGGTGGAGTGAAAGAAAATAAAAATGCCAGTGAGAAGATAAGGTGGAAATCCCCTGCTGAGATGCGTGGCATGACAAACAAATGGAGGCAGACTGCAGGGGCGAAAAGAAGAAAAGGAAAAAAAAAATACATTCTGAATTGCTTGAAGGATCTTCGTTTCAGAAAATCTCAGAGCTATAACTGCTTTTTCACTTAACAAAATCTATTTCTGAAAGCCTAAGTAACTTATTTGACTCTCTGGCCTCTCCTGCTCTATCCTGAAGAAGGAGCAGTCAGGAGAACTTAAGAGCAAATTTAGGAAGCCGTGGGATTTCTCTTGTTACTCCACAGAGGCAGCATTAACTGCAACAAAACCAGTAGTTCTTTTTAGCTTGCAAGATTAGTGCTGCTTTCCCATAACAAAAATTAAGAAATGCAGGTTCTGACAATTTTTCTCACTCTACTCTCTCTTGTTCAAACTCCAAGCTAGCATTCAAACATAAGACTACCTTAAAACAATAGATATTAAGCTGAAGCTATCTAATCTAGGCAATGAAAAATTCAGTGCACTATCAATTGAAAAGAATGCACAAATCCAAGGTAATCACACTTCATTAGTATTTAAAGTTATATATTAATTTCATTCTCTGCTTTTTTTCTCCTTGGATTCATCTATTATACTGTAAGCTTATGTGGATAATATACTTCTCATCCACAAACTGTCTTGTTTTTTTTTTAATCAAAATCACCTAGAATATTACAGCTATGCCCACAGTGGTCTGCAAATGAGTGAACTGTCAGTGTATAAATACTATGACACTACTTAAATGTGTCTATAATCTAATATCTATAAAGCGCACTAGTTCAGGGCTCATCATATTCATGTTGCTGTACATAGATTTATAGCACAGACTGATATTTAATCTAGTTGTCTTGTTGCCTTTCACTGTCAGCAGAGAAAAACAGAAGTCTCTAAGGTACTGATCATTTGACCTGCTTAGAGCTAACTCATGCTGTAGAAGGACTACATCACATTACATTAACCGAACGTAAGCCTTGGACGTTGTCATCCTTATCATAGACTTTTAAAAATAGGTAGTTTGAACTCTACATTTTATGCTTGCTCATACCACAGGAATATGAATATGTGATGGCCTCCAGTGATAGACAACAGGCGTTAGTGTTAGGGGATAACCAGGAGTGTTCATTTTTTCAGAAGTGCTCTGAAGGGTGCCACACCTCCTGGCCACAGATAATAAGGTCTGTAATTACATCTGGTATGTGGTGAGTGAGTCACACAGAGGAGTTCCACCTGCCACAAATATCTAGAAAATATCTTAACCATCTCCCAGACTGAACTCTTTGGATAGCATTTGAGTTTGAAATAGAATTAAGTAAACATCTTGTCATTTAAATTAATTGATATGTTTCTCTTAAATTCAGTGAGGACAGAACTTCACTGTCCTTTTTTATCTTTTTTTTCTTGCAATTTTTTCATAACTTTCATTGACTGATGTTTAACTATTTTCATTATACTAATATTCTGAAGATGTTAATGATGAGAGTAATCTCTGAGTATCAAAGTGAGGAATATATTTCAGTAGAATAGGGCAGTTAATTGTTGTTTAAAATCCCAGACATCTGTTTTCTTACAGTTGTTTTACAATACTGTATGGAAACAAAAAACACAGGATGGAAATTACATGCACAAAATGGTAGGTAAAGCTGCAGAATAAGGAGTCATGTCAAATACTTTCCTTTTAAGTAGAAGTAAGTCACAGTCGTGGATTCAGATGTAAGAAAAGATTTGGGGATCAAATTCCATGACTCATTGTACTTTCATGGCCCCATGAATCCAGATAGATTGCACTGTGTAAGCAGGGCCTGAGGTCACGCTGTACTAAAAAACAACACTTTTACATGAAAAACAATTCAAAACATTGCATAGTTATACAACATTTCTAAGGAAAAAAAGAATTGAAATATGAGACTTCAGGGATGCACAAACACCAGCAATAAATCGCTGAAATAGCTACCATTAGACTGAACATGGATTAAGAATAGCTTCCATTCTGTTACCAGCATCTGAATCATTTGACGCTGGATAGATTCAAATAGCTTCAATTTACATGATGCCTTTTCAAGGTATGTCAAAGCTTCTTATTGCCTTTATTATTCCTAACAAATAACAGTAAATGTAGTCTACCAGTAGCTTTATTTATGCCACCTAAATCTAGAGGATAAAATAGCCTGAAACAACCCAGGATGGAGTATCCCTTAAATGAATCCAGTGGAAACATTTTTCAAGAACAAAGAGGAATGAATACTCCTAAATAAGAGAGGGAATTAGTCTGATGTCTCCTATTTAGCCAAAACACATTCTCTTACAACAAGCAATCATTGAAGTCCAATTATGATTTTGAGTATGTTTTTACTTTAGTCAAAGGGAACGGACATATGTTAAAGAATGCGTGTGTTTATTCTTTTTAAAACTTGCCCATAAAAGGTTTACATGCTGGTTTTCAAGCATGTATAAAAATTATTATTTTTTTTTTTTTTACTGGACACCTAAAGTAGACTCATCAGATCATGACAGTAAGAACTCTCATCATTGGAAGGATATTCACCTTTGAATCACAAAATCTACTTAGAATAATAATCTCATGACATTGTATGTCAGCATAGATCCAATCCTTTTGAGAATTTGCTGTACAAGCAAATTAAGGAAGAACAGTTGAGGGAAAATTCTTATAAAAATGGTTTGCTTTGGAATTCAGAGGCTCTTTTCTTACATGCTAGCAACTGATAGGATATCTCTGTTCTCTCACTTTGCAAGGTGGCAAACACATTGACAGTGCAGTAGCAAATAATGTCCTCACTCTGAAGGAATGTATTAAAATATTTCTCTAAAGGTAGTAGGAAAACATAGTAGTGTGATAGACTTACTGTACTGTGTTAGTGTCACTTGTAAAAATGAAGAAAAGATTAATGAAATCAAATTGAGCTTTGACTGACTTAAAAGGTAACAATTTTATATAATAAAAATCACTTTGTTCTGTCTATTTTGGATCTCCCTAAATTATCTGGAACTTTATTATATTCTAAATAAAATTAGTATACGATGGGGTTAATGAGCCTTGAACAAACTGCCCCAGGTTAGAAGCTCACCCTGTACATCCAGATGATTCTGTCATGTCTGCCAGAAGCACAGAAGGGGGAAAAAATACGACTGAGAGCATTAGCTGTGTGCAGTCCAGCAGTCATCCTAATTGAACTGAAAGGGAAGAAGGAGTTTGTTAGGAACAGTATGCCAATAATCCTAATTAACAAAACCACACAGTAAATTCTAGCTTCTGTTTGCTTTTTTTTTTTTTTTGTCTCATTCTTTGTTTTAGATTTAGATAGTCAGTTTGTTTGTTTTTAAATAAGAACCAAGCATCATTATTGAACAGTCAAAACTTCTATCTAGACCTTAAAGCACATCCAAACAAAAGAAGCTTAACCTCACTGTAGCTACTCTTTACTCCTGAGATTCCTCAAATGGGCAGTTCTCTAAATCCAGTGGAGAAAGCAGACAACTCTCTTTACACAGATGGAAGGAACCACTGGCTACAATGACATTATTTTTCTCGTTTGTTTTATATCTAATCTGAGCTGTCTCTTTTTCAGTGGAAGAAGATAAATTACCTCAGGAATTAACTGTATTTTCCCACTTATTTTTTAAAATACTTCTTTGGTTAGCTCAGATTCAACACCTAAACATTTTAGATGCCAAGTTAGAAGATTTAGTTGAACTGTAGATTGATCTGTTATTCTTTGCTTTACAAAGTCATTCAGCTGTCTGTTTGGGCTCTTAATATGTAATTGGCATCATATACCAGAGCCTCGGGGGAAAGGGTATGGTATTGGGAGCAGCACATAGTGAGAAAGGTATTTGGAAACTGCTAGGGAGAAGAGCTTTTAAATAGTAAACAGCAGGAGTGGAGCAAAAGGAAAGCTTTTAGGAAATAAGTGTATTTTCTGTATCAGAAATAGATAAAACTACAATGTGCATGATGATTTCCTTAAATGCATTAACTATGCGCTGAGAAATGGTAATATGCTAAAGTAACTTTGCTCTGGTTTCCTAGTAAAAATATCTGTGTGGAAATCTTTGATTATTTTGACAGTTTTCTGTGTTCCTTCTTTAGATTTTTGCTTCAAATTCCACAGGAGCTCAAGAGTGTTTCTTCAGTAAAGCCTCTGTAAGTGTTGGGTTAAGAGCTTAGAATCTGCCCTATGACATCATGGAGAAATTATCCACTTGTAAGGGAAGAAGTTCTCATTCAGTAATAATAATAACAATAAAAAAAGGTGGCACTGTTTCTTTGTGGACTTTCAACAACCTTTTGCTAAATCTTCTTGTTTTAATTTGTAAAGTTACTTTCATAGAAAGAGCTCAGTGGATAAGAAATATTTTACATGAATAAAAATAAGGAGGATGGGACAAACGGAATAAATGACTTTTCTCAACTTATTAGTGACAGAGAACCATGCTTTTAGGTTTTATTCTCCTCTGTCAGAAATATCTCACTGACTTCAGAGAGAGAATCCTCTCTCCTTAGGAGATTTTTAGAAAAGCCAAAATCAACTATGCTAATCATGATAGGATTTCATATGTGTACAAGGGTAGATGGTGATCTACAGTTTGGCTATAACAACATAAAGGTGGCTAGAACTGAGTAAAATTTAAATTCAATTTGGGGGATAATTATATTATACCCCAGATTTTTTTCATTTATCTAGCTATTATATTTTGTATACATCTAAAACACGAAGATTGCTGGTTTTTTAAACAACCTCTAAAGATTTAGGGAAGAACCCACAAGAGTTTCCCTTCTTACTTTCTTTACGTTCTGGTAGGGTAGTTTGGCTAGGATTACCCTTGAGTCTGTATATAAAACTGGAATGCAAGCACATTATTTCAAAAGAAGCCTGGACAGGAGGTTAAGGGAGGTGATCCTGCCCCTCTGCTCTGCATTGGTGAGTCTTAACCTGGAGTACTGCATGCAGATACGGAGTCCTCAGTGCAGGAGAGATACGGACCTGTTGGAATGAGTCCAGAGGAGGGACACAGAAATGATCCAAGGAATGGAATACCACTCCTATGAAGACAGGCTGAAAAAACCAGGGTCGTTCAGCCTGGAGAAGAAAAGGCTGCGAGGTGATATGACAGTGGCCATTCAATGTCTAAAGGGGAGCTACAGGAAAGAGAGGAACAGATTCTTCAGTAGGGTCTGTGGTGAGAGAACAAAGGGAAATGGCTTGAGGCTCAAAGAGGATAGATTTGAGTTGGATATAAGAAAAAAGTCTTTTACAGTGAAGGTGGTGAGACACTGGAACAGGTTGCTCAAAGATGTGGTGGAAGCCCCGTGCCTGGAGACTTTCAAGGCCAGGCTGGATAAGGCTCTGGGCAGCCCGATCTAGCTGTAGGTGTCACTGCTCATTGCAGGGGAGTTTCTGATGTAAGATTTTTTGATATCAGAGAAGGATCTGGGATGAAACCTGAGTTCTAGGGGAACTGTGTCTGTTACAAAAGAGGAACAATCCAAAGAAAGACTACTGATAACAATCGTAATACTGGCAGCAATTATTTAGGCATCTGGAAAACTCACGTTACTGGAAGGTAAAAGTGACCTTGGCAGATGGAGCTTTGGTAAAACTAGGTACCTTGGATAAGATTTTTCTAGGTGATGACTATGGCCAGTCAATCTATGGCAAATGAATTAACAGTGCTACCGGTATCTTCACATGCACAACAAACACAGACCATTGAAACAAGGCGTGGAGCATACTCCAAAAAAACTACATGGACATTTAAGACTGCTTGTGTTTCTGACATATTTTCTCCTGTTGTGTACTTTATGTCTACCATTACATTAATACCTGCTTCAGATATAAACTACTATTTTGAAATTTTGAAATAAAGATAGATTAATAAAATATAGTTAAAAAAACAAAAAAATTCTAACATCAATCCACAGGTTCAGGTTACCCACAAATGTACCTTTTGCCACTATTGTTCACGTGCATTTATGCCAATTTCAGAGCTACTAACAAGAATTTAACTCACCATTAATTGCTCCTGAGTGACTACAGGCTGCATTGTAAAAGAGAAAAGCATGTAAAATTATGAAGACCTAAAATATCAATAGAGCATACATGTAAAAGAGCCCAGTTCTGTGCAGCATCAAGACTTTACCTGGAAGGAATTATCTGGTTTTCTGAAGATATCTCCAGCAATTGTTTACATATTTTATACCTCTTAAAACAGACTGTCAGAATTTTGAAAATATCCTGTATTCTACCTATCTACACTACTGAGTTGTTCCTGCTTCTAATCAGGTTATGCAATCACTAGAGTGTGTACATGATCATTTTTAATTCACTGAAATAATACACAGTAGGATTTCTGTCCTACTGATCTGGTATTTGATATCTGTTACGTAGCTGCCAGAGCTTGGAAAAAGCTTTCTTTCTCTCATTTAGTCAGACTTATCAAACCTTTAAGATATGAATTCAGACTTTAGTTCAAGTGTTCTTCTTACATGGATTTGAGAAAAATATAAAAATTCCCCATACCTTTCTACCATAAAAGAAGAGATGACTGCACTTGTACATCATTTCCATAAAAGTGGGCTTTAATAATGCAAACTGATTTAGTAGTTGCTTAGTGGTTGGCCACTTGCATCAGTAACCCATTATAGTATTTTTAAATATGACTTGTAGGGGGGAGGTTTTCAGGAGCCTCAGGCTTAGTGAGTTGATTTAAATATTGTTAAATATAGGTAAAAAATTCTTTAAGAGAGTTTTTCAGTATCAGGTTTGCTCACTTCATAAATACAGCATAATACAAAAAGTCTTTAGAGAGACAAAATGTGAATGACATAAAAATGAGTAATTTAATAATATGTTAACTCATTCTATATGATCCCAGTTAATACTGCATCATGACAAAGACATGGTGTAAAGTATTCCCATATGATTTTCTGACCATTAATACAAGATTTCCATATATTACAACATCAACAAACCAGATGAACCTCAGCCACTCAAAGTATGGAACAGTGAAAAGAACAAATGTCTTGTGAGGAGTGGAAATAAGAACAATGTGTCTGAGTTTAAGCAATGGAAATAATCTGTGGATGTCGTGCGTGAAATAATTACTTCTGCAGTGGGGTTCTGCTGTTCCTGCGTTTAGTCTATAATCATGTCAGGGCACACAATCCAGGCATTTCTTTAAAGATTCCAATTTTCTGAGATGTAGAGAAAGTCATATTTGGACACAAAGAATCCTTTTTTAAAAAAGTCTTTTGAATTTTGAGGATTTATCAAGACAGTAAAAAATATATTTATTTCATTAAAAATATACAGTGTTTCTGGTCTTAGAGTATTCTATCTATGAGGCTGAGATGCCTTTCTCGAAACAGCCTGGTATTTGAAACATTGTCAAGGGCATACTAAACCTTTTTGAGGACAAATAATTGTGCCAATATCCCAAATATTCTCCATATGTCATTGAAGGTTTTTTTCTCCACATAAATATCTATCTAAAATTGGCTCCTGAACAGAAAGGCGAACAGGACTGCTCAGTGAGTGTTGGGATGGAAATAAAAGTAAAAAATGCTCTACTACATAAAAATAAAAAAGCTTAATGCATGAGAATACAAGTAGAAGAATTAACAGGGAAAGCATCCCTGTATCAAAGACAGAAGTCATGTCCTGACCAAAGCATCAGGAATACTGTCATCAGCATTCAGAAGGGCAGGGCTTTACATTCTGTGTCAAAACTTTACTGAAATTCAGATTAAAAATGGGTCATGGGCTGCATACCTTGGGGCTGAATACAAACCAGAAAAAGAGAGAGAGTATTTCTTTATAATAAATGTAGATATTAATGTTTTATTAAGTTTGATGAGATCTAAAATCCTGTAATCTCTCATCAGTATTCTTCCATTCTCTTTAACACACCTTGTTTTGTGTCATGCTTTGAGTTTTGAATCAGACATCTCAAGCTTTAGCAAGCCAAAAGGACTTGGGTCTCTGACAGGATACAGGCAAGCTGTTATTAGCTTCCCACCCTCATTCCTCCCAGCACTATCTCTTGTCAGAAAATACGTCTCCACAGATATACTGCAGAACACTGTGCTGTTTCATTTCAGAGTTTCTGAGTTATCTCAAGTCCTATTTCAACCTCTGTGAATCAACCCATAGCTCCTGTCAGAGACTGATCAAAATCAAGGTAGAAATCACAGAATGGCTGAGGTTCCCAGGGATCATCTAAGAAGGGCCACCCACAGCAAGTTGGTCAGGCACCAAGTGGCTTTTTAAAGTCTTCGAGGAGGAGCCCTCTCTGGGAAACCTGTGCCAATGCTTCATCAACTGCAGCATAAAGAAATGTTTCTTGATGTTTAGTGGGACCTTCTATGTTCTAGTTTATGTACACTGCCTCACATCCTGGGAACCACTGAATAGAATCTGACTGTCCTCATTGTACCCTTCCTTCAGGTATTTATATTCACTGACAACATCAAGCAGCCATTTGATAAAACAGAAACAGATTCAAATATCCTTTGATATCCTTCGAAACAGTGAACAGTTTATACAGAAGCAACCAGAATACGTTATGTTGCAGGCAATTAGTTTTTCCTTATTCTCCTACTATTATAACGGTATGTTGATGACCCTGAGCAGATCAGCTTCACCAGGAAAGGTAGAGTGTATTTCTCTCTTGCCAGCCATCCAGGCATGTATTTAAATCTAGGTCACAGAGCTAGAGTTGAGAGTATAGCTGTAGATTTCTGAATGGTACACTACTAACGTGGAATGATCCATCTCTTTGACTGTGTGAGGAATGAATGGAAATTTCC
Source organism: Odontophorus gujanensis (assembly GCA_013399175.1). Classification (NCBI taxonomy): domain Eukaryota; kingdom Metazoa; phylum Chordata; class Aves; order Galliformes; family Odontophoridae; genus Odontophorus; species Odontophorus gujanensis. The sequence continues at coordinate 22,517 of VXAB01004537.1, read as the reverse complement.
TTGAAGGTTAGAACTGCAATATATTACTAAATATTCCCAAATCATCTCTGTCTTTGTGATAGCTACAGAGGGTCAGATGCTGAACAGAACAGGTCGAAAATATCTCTGATTCTTTCTTGCACTTTTCTCTGTTCACTTTTAGTTACCATTAGATGCAGAATATAATGTCACCTGGATGATTGTTTTGGTCTTTCTTATAGCATGATGAAACACAGGTAAAGGATGTAAAAGTTCTTCCAAAACAAAACTCACAAGTAAGAGACAGCAAACCCTGATCACTCAGCTGCTCTCTCTGTGGTGCTGGGATTTTCATAAAACTGCATCGAAGTAATCTAGTTATATTTTCTCTATTATTTATTGTAACTGTTTTATCTCCAGAGATGTACCCAGGTCCTGCTATTTCACTGCATGCAAACCACATAGTTAGCCCTGTGCTGGTCATTACATACAGTTGGTGGCAGCACTAGAACTGAATGTGCCTTAAGAGTGAGTCCTAACTACTCCTTGGAAAATATAAATGGAGTTGTGTAACTTGGAAGAAAGTGTTGAACCTGACCTGTTTGTGGCATAAAGTTTCAGACATGTTTGCCCTGCACTAAAGCCAGGTAATTCTCAAATTACATACAACAGCACTGAGACTCCTATGTTTCCCCTTTCAGTTGTTTGGAGCATCAATAGCAATCTATGCTTCACTCCAAATTCCACCTGAGTGACTAATATATACAGAGAGGTATTTTTGCACCCTAAATTTTAAGAGATGATGTTCCATGAAAAAATACCTCTTGGCAAAACTGGGGCACGTAAGTGGATAGCTCAGTAACATTTGGCTCCTTGACATTATCTGGCACACTGCAATATTAAGGATTTTAAAAGGGCAACAACATGAGATAACTAAGTCTCTCAGAGATAGCTCAAAGGATCACCCTAGAGCTTGTAGAATTAGCAGTTAAATGACTCTGGACTCACTTTAACTTGATGTGCACACAGACAGATAATATTAACAAGAGGCTCTTCTTACCGAATCTAGATTTTAACTGGATTTTTACACTTTATGTTCTGCTGTTCTCTGAGGACATATCAGTGACATTTTGGTGACCTGCATCTTCAAGAATGGCAGGGGATGGCTGTGTCTTTTACTACTAGAAGTGTCTGGAAACTTTTTTCTGGTACTGAAGACACTAGTGTGGCTCATCTTCATATTGCTGAATTCTCTTTGCTTTTCTAATTTTTTTTTTTAATCTTTACTACAGCTATTCTGAAAATGCATATAAACTGCATTTCTCATCATGCTACATTGATGCTGTTTCTATAACCACAAATATGTAGTAGTTGAGAAAACATCTTTCAAACATTTACAGTAAAACACAAATACAGCATCCTGCTGCACTGAGAAGCTCCAAATAAGATGGAACAACCTGAAATATTTTAGTGACATTTTATTTTAGAGGCACTGTGTATAGCATCAGTCCTATTGAAGATGTTAATTTTCTTGGAACATAGCTCTCTGGAGATTCCTACTTTGGATCAACGCGTATCTGTGACTCATTCTTACCATGAACCATAGGTCATATTAGTTATTTATTCAAATACTAATGATTTTTTGCAGCTGTTTAGAAGTTCATCCAGTTATGACTGGACCTCCTGTTCCCCCAGAAAGAACTTTTATCCACAAAAACATTCATTCCTATTAAATCCCTTCCTACTTACTAACCATGAAAACCAGCTCAGTTGCCTGACCTGAGTACAAGTGAATTGCCCTCATTCAAATTATACTCTAACTGGGTTTCATGCTATCATTGGTTACATACATCTGGATTTTTGATGAAGCTTTCCCACAATAAAGAAAATTCTTACCAGTCAGGTCAAACTAGTTGATGACTAGACAGCTCAAGTTACTGACCCGACCTAACATTAACCTTCAGATAAAAAATACACTTTTCCTCTCAATTTCAGAAATCTCAATAAGGGTATAGATTGTTTATTTAAGGGATAGTTAAATATATGAGTTAACTTTACCCATCTTGTATTCATTTTTTACAATCTTCTTGTAAACTGTTAAGAAAGTAGTAATAAAACAGTTTTCAGACCGGAAAGAAGCAGTAATTTAATGTGTCTTCTACACAAATAAACAAATGCTAGAAACTGCTCATTAAAGCTGACACTTGGTCCTTTAGCTGTGATACTAACGGAAAAAGAAACCTAACACTGAGTTCAGGCTAAGATGCCAATCTTAATCAGGAATGTTGTAACTTTTTTTGTTTAATACGTGTCTTTTTAACAAGTCTGTGAATTGCTTGGGACAATATATAGTCCCAGTGGACTTCAGCTTTAAATATATTTCACAATCAATATGAAAGTAAATACATATACTTAATTAAAAAGCAGAACTCTCTGTATAAAATGGTGAAAGGATTTTTCCAGGTGAGTCTGGGCATAAACATATAATAATATCAGTTGTCTTTTTCTGTAGGCATCATGAGATCCATCCATGACACAGATTCCTTTTTTAAAAGGAAAGACAAAAATATGTTCCTTGGTTGGTTACATGCTACATTTAAACTGTGATCATTTTTTCTTACAGGCAATATACAAAATTGGAATAAGACATATTAATTGATTATTTATGAACATCATAATTGTGGAAAAAAATGTATTTAATATTTATGACTAATCAGTAGCTTTTTTCCAGTATTTCACCATTCCACTGGGGAATGAGGGATTGCTTTCCAAGGCAACCATTACAGAGTAAATCCTTTTTTTTTTTTTTAATCTGAAGTACAATATATGACTTTGTTGTAATAAGACAAGTTAACACGCTCCTAAAAAGAAAATAAAGCACATGACATAACAAGCTTCAATCTTTCCTCTTTAGAAATAAAATCTTCCATTATGCCATTCTGTAACGATTAGAATAAGAAGTAGAGTTTTTTGATGGTGTAAAAATACCATTTTATGTTGTTCATAGCAGAGTTGTCATTTAATGTGAGACAGTGTCATCTAAATGTTAAAGAGCTATTGAATCCAGGGCCAGAGGGTCTATTAGGTGAACTGCTCTAACTTCTTCTGCATTGCAAACCATTAACCACTCAAAGCTTTCTGTACTGATACTTAAAAATGAAAACACAGGAGTCCTGAGAAAACTTAGATTTTGTTTTACACTGAATTTAATTCTGCTGGGTACTTTTTGTGCTAATTGCTGGTATGCTATAAGGTGTGAAAAGCACTCCAAAAATTGCAAAATGTTCCATCAGTGAGTTACAGCACAGAAAGATTACTTTTCAATTGTGCTTTAGTACTAAAAACACAGAATTTCACTTTAAAAGTCTGAACTTTTGAAATACAGCTAAATCTAACAGGACCCAGTTTCTTATTAAACAACAAAAAAATGAACTGCCAGTACCTAACTGCCATGAGAGCAACTTCATTGCCATATACTACTGTTCAGATACTTCACTGTTTTAATTTGAAAATATTCAACGGTCTGTGCCTACATAGGTCACTCTGAAAGTAATGTCTCCTGTTTATTTCTATGGAAATGACAAAGATACGAAGAGCACAATGCTATTTTGATAGAGCAAATCCTCAGCTAAAAATCACTAATTTTCAGTGTGGTCTTTACAATTACCTATGCATTTCTACCAGTGTTAAACAAGAACCTGAATTCCATGCCTATAAAAATATGCACCGAGATGACCCTCTGTTTCATAGTTGCTATGATGAAATCACTGCAAAGAAACTGCTGCCCATGCAGTCAGTGCTTCACTGTCCTAAACAGATGGAAATAAAAAGGCTCCATATCCAGATAATATGGTGGCTGTGGCAGGACAGTCCAGCCAAGGCTGGCAGTGTGCTCCACAGCCTTCCTACTGCTATAGGGTCTGGTGTTGTATAATCATAGAATCACCATGGTTGGAAAAGACCTCCAAGATCATCTAGCCTGAACATCCACCTACCATCAATATTTCCCCACTAAACCACATTCCTTAGTACAACATCTAAACGTTTCTTCAACACCTCCAGAGATGGTGAAGGGATGGTGACTCCATTGGCTCCTTGGGCAGCCCATTCCAGTGCCTGACTATTCTTTTGGAGAAGAAGTTTTTCCTAACATACAAACTGAATCTCCCCTGGCATAATTTGAAACCATTCCCTCTTGTCCTATTGTTAGCTACATGGGAGAAGAGGCCAATCCCTACCTTGCCACAACCTCCTGTCAGGTAGTTGGAGAGAATAATAAGGTCTCTGCTGAGCCTCCTCTTCTCCAGACTGAACAATCTTATTTCTTTCAGCCGTTTCTCATAAGACTTCTGCTCCACACCCCTCACCAGTTTCACTGCCCTTCTCTGGATATGCTCTAGGGCCTTGATGTTTTTCCCATAGTGAGAGGACCAAAAGTGAACACAGAACTCAAGATCAGGCCTCACAAGGGCTGAGTACAAAGGGAGGATCACTTCCTTGCTACTTCTGGCAACACTGTTTCTGATACAAGCAAGGATGCCATTAGACTTCTTGGTCACCTGGGAAGACTGCTTGCTTATGTTCAACCAAGTGCTGCCCAACATCCCCAGAACCATTTCTTCGACAGTCTTCCAGCCACTTTGCTCCAAGCCTGTAGAGTTGCCTGGGATTGTTATGGTCAAAGAACTGGACCTGGCACTTGGTCTTGTTGAACTTAATTCCATTAGCCTCAGCCCAGCAGTCCAGCCTGTCCAGATACCTCTCCAGTGCCTTCTTATCCCCGGAATGATTAATGCTTCCTCCCAACTTAGTGTCACCTGCAAACTTACTGAGGGAACACTCAATCTCCTATTTCAGATCATCAGTAAAGATATGAAACAGGACAGACTCCAATACCAACCCCTGGTCAACATCACTCATGACCAGTCACCAGCTGGATTTAATTCTATTCACCACCACTTCCTGAGCCAAGTCATCCAGACAATTCAGCAAAGATTGTACCTATCCAAGTCATGGGCTTCCAGCTTCTGCAGGAGAATTCTGTAGGAGATAGTGTCAAAGGCTTTGCTGAATTCTAGGTAGACGATGTCATCAGCCTTTTCCTCATCCACCAGATGGTGGTCACTCAGTCATAGCAGATCAGGTTGGTCAAACAGCAACTCCTCTTCATGAACCCATGCAGAGTGGGCCTGATCTCCCCAGTTTCCCTGCACATGCCGCTTGATCTTACTAAAGATAATCTGTGTTATAGTGTTGGAAGAAAAAAGTTGTCGTCTTCTGTGTCCTGACTCTGGAAGTTCAAAACTTCAGCTTAGTCAGCATTGTGATGTAGCAGTCAAAGCTGATGGTATGTCTGGGTTCCATAAAGTCCAGGATGTTCACTCCTTTCTGATACAAAAGGTAGAGCACATCTCTTTATCTGCTGAGGTTTGCATCTTGAACATTTTCTTCTCTGAGGAACTCATACGCTTCTACTCCATGGATTGTTGTTTTGACTCTGACCTCCTTTCACCCCTCCTGTTTCTGCATTCCTGCATCTAGCAGAGAGAATGTAGGTATCTGCATGAGCTATCTGCTTGACACATCTACACAATGTGTTTCTCTATATACGTCTACATAACATATCTACATGTGTATGTATTACCACCACCTTCACCTAAGGGGCAAGAGAAAACCTTGAGAACTGCCCTCACAAGGACAATGATTGTCCTTTGATAGAAAGCCAAAATGAAAACTAAGATTGAAAAAACTATTTTTATTTTAAATATATTCCTCCCAAGTATTCACATTTTATGTTAATTTGTACTAATAGCAAAAAATGCACTTCTTTTTAAAGGATGTTTAATGACATTGCTGCACACATCAGTGACACTACTTGCTAACTAGAATTGCTCACTTTTTTGCAGATCCAGGCACAATATTCAACAGCTTTACAACCTGTTCCTGGACAATAAATGATGATATGTGTGTTCAGTAAATTGTTTGCTGTTATCAATTATTATGTCCAGACCTCATTTTAAGCTTAACAACAACCTATTATCAACACTGTATTAATACACTTTTGTGGAACTTTCTCCTTCTCACATATGCACACCTGGCAAGCTTCTAGAGAAATACATTAAATATATAAAAATGAAAATGAAAATAATGAAAATGAAAATGGGACGGGAAGGGACGGGAAGGGACGGGAAGGGAAGGGACGGGAAGGGAAGGGA
>VXAB01004536.1:141847-163538 GCA_013399175.1 Odontophorus gujanensis | reverse complement strand
TAAAAGATACAGATTTAAACCCATCTCTTGTGTGTATGCTTATTGCTTATTTGCAACACTGCTGGTAACATTGGGAGGCTTAGGTGTGCCAAAGTCTTTGTCTCCAGATTTTCACTTAAGTGCAGTCGCTTTCTACCCTGGCATAGAGGGACCGTGTCCCTCTGTTGTTACACGTGGTGAGGCTGAAAAGATTGTCAGGGTCTCTGAAACGCTTTGGTACGGGTCTTGGAAATCATCTGCCACAGGCAGTGCTTTAAGGGTACAGTATTGGTGCTGCCTTGACCTTGCTCTGCTGAGCAGTGTTAGCTGACTGAGCCTTGGCATGGCACATCGGCACTGACTGGTGACATGAGTCCTCTGAAGGCTCCTTCCACGGATAGCAAGCCTTGGATGGCAGTAATAATCCAGTGGGTATCTTCAGGTAGCAAAATGTCTTAAACTTGAACATTGTTATTGACAAACAAGAATTGCTGCTTTTGTTTTGTGTTGTTTTTTATAAGCATCATCCCTGTGCCCAAACGAAGACTTTAGAACACACATTTTCTGCCTTTCTCATTCATTGTGATTTTTTTTTTCTCACTGTCTCTTATAAAGAGGAATTTTTGAGGTTATTTCTGTAAACAAATCTACAGAGATCATACTGTCTGTTCTGCCTTCAGAAAGTCAGGAGAAGCTGCATGATGAGTTGGTTATTTTCTTGCAAGGAGCAAACGTGTTTGGGGAAGAATACTAAAATGGGGAGCGAGCATTTTCAGTTTAAAATAGTTCGTATCAGTGAGATTGTGCAGCACTTCTGTGTTTTCTTTTTCAGATTACAGCAAAAGCAGCTGTCATTTTCGTTACGCTTCAGTATAATGTTACCATTCCTGCCACAGGTATGTGCCTTGCAGGTGGTGGGTTGGTCATAGGGTGGTATTCTCAGACACCACAAGCGTGTTGTATGCCCTCAACTGAGGGTTGGTTACTAAGCTTGAATAGACAGTAAAGAGTTTTCAAAGACTTTACATAAATTGTTTTCAGTAAAACTCTCTCAAAGAATTGCATTAGGGAAAACGTTTCTGCTCTGGTGGGTTCATTCTCAATGCTGGAACCCACTCTCTCTGGTAAATAAGTTCACATTCTTGCTCTAGTTGTGCAAGTGATGATCTGTTCTACTCAGCGTGGGGGGGGGGGGGGGGGTTGGTTTACATTNGGGGGGGGGGGGGATGATAGTTTAACATAATTTTATAGTTCCCTTTCAGTGCATTTGGCTAAGCTTCCTAAGTGCACTCAAGTTTCCATTTTTATATTACATCCTTCCAAAACTAAATTGAGTTTCTGATGCGATGGAGAAGATTACTGTAAATGGAGTCTAGTGACCTAGCTCAGGATGGTGGTTTAATTTGACTTATATTTGTTCAGCTGACAACAAATGACTTTTGTCTGAAAGGTTTCACTTTAAGAAGCAAACTTATCAGCAATAAAAATGTATCAGTGCCTAACAGTTAATTCTGTTTCTGTCTTCCAGAAGAACAATCTGCAGAAACAATCTCTCTCTACCACTATGGCATCAAGGACTTGGCTACAATTTTCTTTTATATGCTCGTAGCAATAATCATACACGCTATTATTCAGGAGTACGTGTTGGATGTAAGTACAAAATACTAATTCCTTTCATCATGGTAATTGTCAGATTTTAATTAGACTTTGACTATGAAGTGAAAGGTAGACTTTTTCATTAAAGCCTTTAAAATGCTAAGATACATTCATTGGAACTTTCAGATGTTCTAGTGCAGGAAACAGCTAATGCTAAGTACAAGAACTTATAAATAACAGTGAACTTTCGTTTCAGAAAATTAACAGGAAAATGCACTTTTCCAAAACAAAGCATAGCAAGTTCAATGAGTCTGGACAGCTTAGTGCGTTCTACCTTTTCTCCTGTGTTTGGGGCACAAGTATCCTCGTCTCTGTAAGTATGCTTCCTCTTGTGTTGTCTTACGAGACTCCCAACTTACCAAGATCCATAAGTTTTCAGCTTATTCTGGTTTTAGCTGATTTTAATATTAAAGCAGTTTACAAGGGAAGACTTGGATCTGTGGTGATGTTGAAATAACCTCCATCTCGGAGGGAATCTTTTCTTCAGTGAGCACTTGAGTTGTTTTTGTGCCTGCTTTTTTTTTCCTTTTAGACTCATTCAGTTGTGTTTTGTTGTTTTGGTTTTGTGAATAGTGATGTATCAATCTGCAGCTGTTACTTGCTTGTGGTTGTGTCAGTATTGATATGTGCACACGTTAGATGTATAAAAACACATGTATGTATGTCTGTTTCCTTATTTCTAACTAGGAAACAGCAGCACTGTGTGATTTCAGAAGTTGTGCTTTTGTTTGTTTTCTAGGAGAATTATATATCAGATCCAACCTCTCTGTGGAGGGATTACCCACACACACTGATTCCGTAAGGCCTCTTCCTTAAAGGGTGGTTCTTTGAAGGGGAGAGGGTTGTTGGTCTTTTGAAGTCATGTACAATTTGTTTAGAATAACTAGGCTAAAATTAAATGGTGAGGTTTTTGTTTGTATAGATGAAGCTTTATTCTCTGTCAATCTGTAGTAATCTTTCTATAGGCTATTGTTTAGAGAACAAAGCTGTAGCAAGTTTTATTACTTGATCTTTCTGAGTACAAAGGATCTCTGTTTTTCTGTAGACATGATAATTAAATGTATTCACTAGAAAGTTTCTGAAATATTTTAAGTTTATTAAGAAAAAATAATATTCTTCAATTCTTGCTGTATTATACAGGTTTCAAATGAAGTTTTTCTACATCTTACAGTTGGCATACTGGTTTCATGCTTTCCCAGAATTATACTTCCAGAAAACTAAAAAAGTAAGTTCAAAACGTAAATGGAAAGAAGGCCAAGCAAGCAGCTCGAGTAGTGGAATGATTCATCTCTGTAGGGACAGTGTGTTACCCCTTTCTTATCTGTGTACTAAAGCTTCTCCTTATTGGAATTTTGGGTGCTCAGATGTACACGGGAGAAGGCAAATGTTTTGTTTTCAGTTAAACCTTGTATTTCTGAAGTAAAATCACTGTATATCTGTTGTGTAAATACAGCTCACTAGCATATCTTGTCTACTGAAAGAACTTTTAAGTTTCCTTTGGGCAAATGATTGGGGGATTTTTGTGTTTGTTTCAGAATCTTCTCTTGTTTCCTGTAATTCCTTGTCTGAATAATCTCATTGAAATACACAATTGCTTCAGGAATCACAATACAGGTGTTGAATAGAAGTAATAGTGAACAATTTGCTAAATCCAAGCAATGTTAAGTACTGGGATTTGTTGTAAATACCACTGTCTTCAGCAGAATTTCTTGTTAGTATTGTAGTGAGTGTTTTAACGGAATCTTTGCCAAATGAGAGTTTTGTCTGTTGTGTTTTTCAGAATTTTAAGTGTTAAACGTTGAGTTTGCTGTAGATTTTTGTAGCAGTTTTTGCTTTTCTTGACCAACTTAAATAGTCTCCTTACATGCTCTTTGCTCGGGTTGATTTTGCTTACAGTTTCCTTTTTAAAACTCTTTTGTTGCTCCTTGACTGAACTGAGTCTCTGCTGTCAGGGTTCTGCTTTATTCAGGAAAAGAAATGTGTGTTAGGTATGCACAGGTCTTTATTCTGGAGCCAAGAGCAGGCTTGGAAAAATAGTAATGAGAAGGTTTGCTTTCATACTGAGCGTGGGCAGTATCAACAGTGATGTTTTGCAGATACTTAAGCTGATGCTCCAATATTGCCACGCTGGGGCAGTGATACCTCTAGAATTTGAATTAATATCCAAAGGTTGGTTGGTTCTGGTTTTTGTTTTAATGTGACTCAGAAAGCTGTCATAAGCAGCAGAAATGCTGTGTGCTTAATAGCAGTATTCTGTTTGGTCGTTTGGGCCTTTAGGTTTTAGGTTAAGTTTTAAGGAAGTGTTTCATTTATTTTGTCAAGTTTTGAGTTGACACCCCCTGTATCACAGATTCACATCTCCTATCTTGGCTTCACTTACTTTTCATGAAGGAATAGGCTTCTTTTACTCACGTCCAGTTGTCTCTTCTGTCACTTAAAAAGGGGAAAAAAAGGGAGTTCTTAACTGAGCTTTTTGTGTAGTGGTGGATAACTCCACCTGCTTTGTTTCAGTAGGCCTTGAGTCTCTGACAGTTTATGTAAGCAGGCAGCACAGGCTATTTAAATGTTACCTTCCTTCTGAAGGTGAAGTGCAAAAGACTTGCTGTGGTAGTACTTCAAACCTGAGTGTTTGTAGTGAGCACGCTCTACTTTCTCTGATATAACTTGTTTTTTGTTTTCTTTGGGATCTCTTAGAGTAGGTCATTAACTATTCTGCTTCCCTCTCTGTGTTGTTCGGTGTTGTCACAGCTGTTTCATCTTGTGCTTTTGTCAGCTTTGAGGTGAGGTATTGGAGATGTAGTGTAGATCTTCAAAGATTCCATTTCTAGGGGGTTTTCTTGTGTTTGTTTGGTTGATTTTACATATGTAAATGATACAACTGAAAGCCCCTTACCTGAAGCCTAGGGAATCTTTAAGGAAGTAGTTGTTGAGTATGTTGTTCATACCATTTCAGAATGAATACTACTACTGTGATACAGTGTACTTCAGTGAGACTTCTTTTCACAGGTGGTGTCTGCTCCTTTCCATGTGTTGTTTGTATATATTCTCTTTAACATTTCTTTCTCTTAGTTTTTGTGAATTGTTTGATTGAATGGATGTGGCTAAAACCAAACTTGAAGTGTGACCCAGGAGCCTAATATCACTGCTTGATAACGTTATTCTCTCTATTAACGCTGTCAGTGTACCAAAATCATGAATGATCTTGGATTTTTTAAAATGGGTGTCAACAGTTGTAAACTTCTGTTGGTTCATAGACTGTTGCTTTATTCCTGCAGCATCTGACAGAACTGGATTAGCAGAAAATGTATCAAACTACACAAGTTTAGCTGGAGATACAGTAACACATACTAACTACATACCTTAATAACTGCTACAAGTTCAGATAAGTGTTGATGAAGAAAAAAAGTTACCTTTAGAAAAAACCATTTCCAAATGCATTTTCTCACAAAAAGTGAATGCCAGAAATACTGCTTGTTCTTGGTGTGTAAGCAGGAAGTGGTGTGGAATTAGAAGATGTAGGCTGAGTTACTCAGTGCCAAAACTGGCTGTGTTGGGTAGCTGAGAAGACAACAGCAGTTTCTAGGACTAGAAAGCAGTCTGTACTGCAACATCATAGAATACTGTGTGTAATGTGTAATTATTTGTTTCTTATTCATAGGAGGATATCTTTCGCCAGATTGTCTACATTGGACTTTATCTCTTCCATATTGCTGGAGCCTATCTTTTGAAGTAAGTAATTTATAAAGTTTTTCTGTCTGTATTCACTGTCCTAAGCCTCTAACAAAACACTCAAATGTGTGTTCCATTTGTTTTAATAGTCTGACCCATCTCGGACTTGTTCTCCTGGTATTGCATTACTTCGTTGAATTTCTTTTCCACATATCTCGTCTTTTCTACTTCAGTGATGAAAGATACCAGAAAGGGTAAGTAGCCATCATCTTTTAAATTCACTTCATCTCAGTCTTGAAAACCTCATGCATTTTAACTGAGCAGAAGCCAAAATTACTAGGAAGGTTGTCTCATGTTTCCTTAGAGACCGTTGTCCTCCAGACTGAAAAAAAAAAACCATTTAATTTTTTTTAACTTAATTATACAGTAGATGTTACTAGCTGTATAAAATGAAGTTAAATCTCATACTACTTTTATTAAAAAAAAAAAACAATTGCAGGTACAAGTCTTGTAGAGAAGGCAACAGCCTTGGTTGCTAATGCAGTCAGTTCTAAACAAACAGCACACTCATGGCAAGCACTTTCTGTTGAGCTGAAAAATGTTCTCAGAATGAAGTTTTGGTTTGTGGGGGAAAAAAAAAATTCTAGGTGAGGCTTTTCTTAATTTTTGTCTTCTGTAACAACTGAGAACTCAAACAGTGTTTGTGGTCTTTCTTTACAGATTTTCACTGTGGGCAGTCCTTTTTGTTTTGGGAAGGCTTCTCACCTTGATTCTTTCAGTCCTCACTTTTGGCTTTGGTCTGGCAAGAGCAGAAGATCAGCAGCTGAATTTCAGCACCGGAAACTTTAATATCCTGGCTGTTAGGTACAGTAAACATGGAACAACTACTAAGCATGAGCTGTAGGCCTGTGTTCATCTGTGTAACATTGATGCGGGTAGTACTGAATGGTGAAGTATTTTTGTGGACCTGATGAGATCAGTGGGTGTGGCTTCAGAAAAAAAAACACCTGGTCAAGTACATTGAAATGAAGGGAAGAAATTGTAATCTAGCACAGAGAAGTCCGTAACTGATTACACATTAAAGAAGAAAAATAAGATTAAAAGGAATATCCAGCTGTAGAGATGCCTTTCAAATGTCTTAGAATTATTAGAATTATTAAATTGAGCTATAAATAATTGCAGTGAGTTTACCTAGAAAGGCCAGGATCTCATATCCAGAGCATCTTTGAATCTGATTGAAGAATTCTCACCTCTTTCTCTGCCTTTATTATGACTCCTGTTGCTGCTGTCTGATGCAGAATGTTCAGCCAACCACTCAGCCTTTCTATGGATTAAACACAGAAAAGGAATTTATTAAAACATTGCCAGTGTCAGCGTTGCCCTGCAGCCTTAATACACAGAGCTGGAAGACCCCTGTTTGGGTGATAGGTACCTTGGGTGTAAGAGAAAGGAGAAAGCAGGAAAGAAATGTAATGCTCTTCAGTTTTGCTGGAAGTACGAAGTCTTTGCTCTTACTGCACATCTAGTTGCGTTCAGCTGCGTTAAGCCTGCTAACTCTTGCATCTGTGGAAAAAATGGGTGTTAGGAGGAGGAGGGGAAAATCAGACAACCAAGCGACATCTACAGATGTGTCATCCAGAAAGAACAACTCCGTTGCACTGGAGGAACCGAAGTAAAAAGGCAGTTTCTGATATGCAGAAAACCTGTATGGTGTGCTATTCTGCTTTCCTTTTTCCTTTGACCAGCAAGACTGACTTACTGCTCAACTGTGTTCCTTTTTCAGAATCAGCGTGCTGGCTTCCATCTGCTTGTCTCAAGCATTTATGATGTGGAAATTCATTAATTTCCAGCTTCGGAGATGGAGAGAGCATTCTTCTTCTCAGCCTCAATCAGTGAAGAAGAAGTTTGTCACAGCTAAAGGAAAGACCTCCAGAAAAGAAAGAGGTTTGTATTTTCAAGTTTCCTGTTACACTGATGTCTCAAAAGCAACTTCAGATAATTGAGAGCCTTTTAGGATAGAAATTGCTAAAGGATCTTCAGTGTTTCACTCTCAAATGAGTTGGTTTGATTACAGAAACAGTACTGGTGAGTTTATTTACTTGGGAAAAAAAATGAACTTGATTAATCTATGAATGATGACCTTGACTTTCTCTTGTAATTGATGAAAGAATCACTGTTTTAGTTAATACAGCATTGCTTTTCATTGTGTCTGATTTTATTACTTGCACGAAATCTGTTGTGCTTATCTCGTGTTCAGATATAAAAAGGGAGCAGACAATTTTAGATGTTTTTGCAATCTCTTAAGTTTTTTTTTTCTTGCAGTGAATTTGAAGCATACTTTTCAGTGCCACTTAGTGAAGATCCAGTAAATAAGCTCACATTGGACTGTATTTACTAAAAATAGTGCTTCAGTGCCTCTATTAAAGGCATAGGTAGCAACTGCTTACTACTTTTACCTTACATAAAAGTTTTTGGGAATGAATTGATGATTGTTGGTTTGTGTCAAACTCTTCTTAGAGAAAGAGCATGGAAGGTGAGCAGTCTGCCTTTTCCTCCAATGAAATGATGTACTCCGTTTACATAAATAAATCTATTGTACAGTTGAGCTTCTATGCAGTTAAATCTTAGCTTGAGTAATTTCTGCACTTGAAACTCAGTCACTTCAGGACCTTATTTCCACACAATCCTTTGCTACCAATTGCTTCTTGCCAACCTCTTCCACTTTTTTAATGCATGGAATTTTCTGTATGGAGACAGTTGTACTGAGAACTGAGATGTGTCAGAGGTACATCTATAATCTCAAAGTTTTTCTTCATACTAAATCATGCTTTAGAGTGTTAGAGTGTTCCTGTACATCCTTTTGCTTGTTTTTGCTTAGCAGTATTTGGTGATTGCCTGTTACTGTTTTTTTGGCTTTGTTTCCCATAGCTAACATGCGCATGCTTATTTCAACTGATGGACTTGAAACTTTGAGTTTTATTTTTCTTTTCTTTAGGTTTTTTTGGTTTTTGTTTTTTGGGGGAATTGTATGTGAGTGTGGCAGGCTGCATTTGGGAGCTGGGGCACAAAATGTCTTTCTTTTAGGCTGTGCCAGAAGCAAGCAGTAGTAACTGGAAAAAATCTGGTAGTATATGTGAGATGCCCAAACTCTTGCTGATTTGTGTTCTTTCCTTTTACTTGTTTTGGCTTATCTGTTGAGGGAGTATGATCTCGACTGGTTTGGATCTAGCTTACTGCTTGTAAGCTTTGTAAATCAAGAATTTTTTTGAGAGGAGCCCCAAGATCATCTGATGCAAGCTTGAGACGGTGGTGTCATTTACAGCCAAATATTAAGTCAAAGAGACTTTGACAGATCCTGCCTGACTGATTGGGCCTGTCTCTTTCTCGTGCATGTTGCTGTTCAGAACGATATGGCAAGTTAGTTGAGCAGAGATGCAAGCAGTAAAGCTGGCTATGCACTTCAGATCTGTTCTGTAAATTGGTTACCATCAGACAACAGCTGTGCTTCCATGGCCTGTGGTGATGTTAAATAAAGGGGATACTTCCATTCACAGTGGTATCACATTGCTCTGTTTCACTCTGTTGAGGGCATGATAGATCCATAGATGCTGGATCGTTGTTCAGAGCAAAAGTTTGCTGTGCATAGGTAGCACTCATTGACTATTTCATATTAAAACTCTTGAGTTGACCCAGAAGTGGGGTATGAATAGAGAGCTGCTGATGGTGCTTGCCTTGTTCTTAACTGTCTTATGCTTGAACTCCTATACTTAGATTTTATCTAGTGTTTTCCTTTTGGCCATCTTACCTATGTTAATATTTTCTTCAGAACATAAAGAACTGCTCTATTTATTTATTAAGTATATAATTAATTACTATTAGTTTTTCTACATATATAAAAAGCTTTTAAAAGTAAGTAAAGGAGTGCAAGTTTATTAAGCATTAAGAAACGGAATAGGAGAAAGAATGAAAACTTATACTGGGGTGTACCATCTGACTCTTGACATTTCACAGGAATGCCTTACCTACAAGTTGAATACTTCTCTTTTATCAGAGGACATCTGGCTAATGTTGATTTTCAGCTTGCAGTATATATAACACAAACATTTCAGTATTTGGCCACGTCAGGAGACTGTGCTTCAGTTATCTTAGTTGCAGTTGGTAAAAGCTTTGTTACACTGTTGTGTTCTAAACGGTAGTGATGAGATTTAACAGAAAAGGTGCATCAGAAAAGAAGTTAATGACTGTTTAGGACCTACTGAAATGGAGTAAAATAATGAAGTGTCTCATTCTACTTGATTTTTTTTCTGTTTTTTGTAGAAAATGGAATAAATGGGACAGTGACCTCAAATGGAGCAGACTCGCCTCGTAGCAGGAAGGATAAATCCTCGTAAAACTGGGTTTTATTAAGTTAATTGACAAATGTCCCCAAAGAATCTGCTTTTTACATGGATGGCCCTTCAGCACTAGAGATGTTATGGATTAAAGAAAATACAAGTCATGTTTTTTGATTATTGCTATTGTTTTGTGACACTTTTTTTAAAAGCCATTTTGACTAAGAGAGAAGGTTTATCTGTCTTCAAACAAACGCTTGGGGGGTGGGGGGACAAAACACTTTTTAAATAACATTGACACTTTTTTAAATACTTACTGTGATGAAATCACTTAATGAGGATCACTGATGCAATGTATTATTTCTTTCCAGTTTTTGTAACCTTGGTGGTATATACTGTTTTCCAACTTCACTTTTTTCCTAGTTCTTCAAAACTTCAGATATATTACAGAATTGAAGTAAAAACGTAGTATGGATTTTCAGATACTCTGACTTTTAAGTTAATTACCTTGATTCAAATTCATGGCTCAAATTGGAATTCTAAGACCGCACCAGTAAACTTTTATTTCGTAGTCGTTAGCTACACAATGTCTACTCTAAGAATTGCCCCATATCATTAAAACAAAACTGAACTGATTGGAAATGTTGCGGAGTCTTTTTGCTTCTTGGTTAGGAATGTCTTACAAGGAACAAAGAAACCTTTCTGAGGTGTAGCTTTAGCACGTGAAAATTAGAAGGGAAAGGTGTATGTCATAGAGGTGATTTGAGTAGCACTGTTAACTCCTGTCTCTGCTTCTAAAGCGTATGTATCTTGGACAGTTACCTGTGCGCTGGACCTTCTTTCAAAACCTGTCTTTCTGATTTTAGGGGGTGGAGATTCTTACAGTGTGTCATTTGTTTTAGGAGGAGAGGCCTCTAATGCTCCATAAGGAGGGAATTTGTTAGATAAATGGATCAAGTTTTGACAAACATTCCTTTATTCTGACCGCTTTGCTTTGTTTTGCCTCTGTTAGGAAATAGTTTGATTTTCTCCTATATATATTTTTTTATGAAAAAATATTTAAAAGCTACAACTTCTTGAAATTGGTATATTGTGTGTGCCCTTCGCTACAGCTGGAAGAATCTGGGTTTAAGATTTTTTTCCATTATCAGTCTTTCATAATTGTATTAAATGTGAAACCTTGTCCAGTTAATTTTTCCATTTAATATGCAGTTAATGTTTTTCTCGTGTATCCTTTTGTAATGGGAATCATTCAACCTGGGAATGAGTTAAAGATTTTTATTCAGTCTTGAGAAGTTATTAAATCCAGGCTTTCAGGTTAACCCAAGTGTTAGACTGCTTATGGGTTGGCTAGGAGTAATTACAAGCAATCAAACTGATAAATAAACAGATTAATTAAAACTTGTTACTATAGTTGAGTTTATACCCCACAACAGCGAATCTGCATTCTGTATCTTACACAGTTCAGTTGCTTACTATACAGAATAAACATTTCTAGTACAAAATCTTGACTACATCTAACTATCCATTCTTCAATCATATAGTGCTGTTCGGAGCTATTACCGTATGGTTTGTTACACGTGCCAGGTAGTTCAAGTCACAGTTTGGAGTACTTGCTTCCCAGCTCCTGAAGTGTACTTGACAGACTTGGACTTTGTTGAGAGCTCTGGGGCAGCGTGCCCTTTAATACACCTGGTCTACTTCAGTAGGACTAGTTATTTTTATGTACTGATCTGAAAAAAAAAGAGAAGTGATTTAACTGTGTGTCTGCCCAATCTGACCATGAAACTGGAAATTTGGAATTCAGAAATGCTGAGGGAATTGATAAATACTGCACAAAATCACGTTTCACATCTGATATTTCTATCAGAGATGTGCATAGATTCTGTGTGCCTTGCTCTCAATTTGTACCTTAAGCCAAAAGGGCCAAATGTTTCTTGTCTGCTATTTTGACTGTAAATCAAGTTTGCGTGTGATATCTGGTTGTCTTGGTGCTGTCAGAATCGTAAATGATGGAGAAAGAAATTATAAAGGAAGCTTTTAAGGTACTTCTTCAGTTCTTTGAGATGTTGGAGTCTGAGGATTGTGACTGTTGTGTCCCTAAGGCAAACTGTTTTTGTAAAGCTCATTCTTTGTCACGAGAGGCTTGAAATGTAAACTTCAGATTCACTTCCAAAAACTTCAGAAGAGTGTGTTCTTGCCTGTCAATACTGACATTGTTTTTTGTCTGCTGTTGGCCTTATGGATGTTCTTGGCCTTTGGACTTTACAAAAAGAATTTTTACTTCCATGATGGCTTAAATCTTCATCTTTGCCTTATAGGATTTGTTGCTTTCTGACAAGTAATACAGAATGACTTCTCTAGATCTTGGGTTTGAGCAGAGCATTGAATGCCAGTTTCTTTCATCTTCTTCTGTCATAGCTAAAAATACATATTAATAGTTTTGGAGGAGACATTCCTGACTTCTTGCAGCAGCAATAATTTTTTAATTTCTACCTTGTGGTGAAAACATCTGTGAATTCAGAAGATTTTGAGACTTCTGTTTCCAATTTGTTACTTGCTTTGGCATAAGATTATTCTTGCCTCTTTGGATAGCTTCTTTTGAGTTGCGTAAATTCTGATTTTCAAACCTTTTCACATTTCATCTGTCTGTTTGTAATCTGGGATTCATTAGGATAGAAAATTAGTTGCCTAATAATGTTTTCAAAATAACAGTATCAGGAAAATTAAAAATTGAAATAACTGAAGAGCTCGTTATTGCACTGCTATGCCTGATAAAATGCTTTTTGCTTAGGCTGTAGCAATTTATCCTGATCAATTACTAGATCCTATGAAGAGAAGGCTTTGTCCATGTAAATGGATGTGAATTGAATGATCCATATGGACTGTGGGTTTTCATTTTATTTTCATACCTCTTTCCCCCAACTTTGTAAGAACTCTTTCAAGACTTGCAACTGATGATGTTGGGCCCTTTTTTTTTTTTGGCCCTAAATGTGTGTTTGCTTTCGGTGTCTGGATTAGTTACCAAAGCCAGGACTTTACTGTTACTAAACAATTTCATGCAACTTTGAAGTACTTTGAAGTAAACAGGCAGTGTGGAGCAGCTGACATTTATTTTCAGTTTTTGCTCTTGTTAAGACGCTTTCTCCTCGTGACAAGTTAAAAAGAATGATTTCTCATGTGTAAATTACCTCTGAGGGTGACACTTTACAAACTGCTTTCTATGTGATCCCATGCCCAAACTTAGGAGCGATCAAGGGAAGGGAAGGGATTCGTGCAGAGAGAATGCATAGGCTATGGTGTTACAGTATGCTGAAAGTAAATGAAGTATGTTGGGATAACGTATTTAGGATATCAGTCATTATGAAGCATCTGTTATTTTTCCGAAATGCTTTTCTCTCTGAGAATATTAGTTGTGTTTATGGAAATACATGACCTTGAATTCTAGGAAATAGTTAAGTACTTTGATAAGAGTAATCGACTTTCTGTAATCAGACTGCTATAAAAAGAGTTAATGTACATTTTCAGCCCTTTAAGCAAATAACTTTGCAAAAGTAACTGCACCCGACGCAGTTTTGTTGGGGGTCAGATTTGGTGCTGGAGGGAAGCTGTGCTAAACTTCAGGTACAGTAGGTTGCTGCCAAAAAGTGCCCCTTCTCTTTTTCTAGCGCGAACCTTTTTTGTTGCATGGTCTACGTGATCAAGGAGCTGGTGCAGTTGTAAACTGACGTGTTTGCTTAGCTGTTTCTTTACTGAATTAGTTGCCTGAGAATAATCCTGGAGGTAGACGAGTCTTTATAGATAAACAAGAGGAAGAGATGTCAGAAAAAAGTGCATGAAGGTGTAAGGCAACTATTCCTTTCAACTGCTCGTTTTTTGGTTGAAAATGGCAGATTACACTATGTGTAAGTTGGAAGCCCTTATTGAAGGGCTTTCAGCCTTCAGTACAAGAAGGAAACTGGGCTGTCTGGTAGCTCTGGCATGCCAAACTGGTTAAGTACTTACGGATTTTCACCAGGTACTTTGGTGAAGGGGAAATAATCAGTATTCTGTAGTGAAATGCAATTTATCCATTTCAGTTTATGGATTACCAACCAATGGAACATGATTCCGGTAGTGTAGAAATAGGAATTCTGAAAATGTAATTTCTTCTGGATCAAGGACCAAGTTTACTTTCCTTAACAGCCAGGAAACTAGAACTTCATTTCACCGTGAACCCTTAATGTATTGAAGCAGGTCTTGCAGAGAGCTTTGCAAGAACTGTGTTGTCTTTCTGTCTAGAAATCTGGGAGGGAGGGTTGTTGAGTTTCTCTTCAGCTTGTTTTTCTGTTTTCAAGAAGTTGGCTAGCCCGTTTTGAGGTCATGCTTACATTTTGTGCCATTTGTGACTCAACCCTTGAACTGTGTTCTAGAAGGCAGGAACCAGCAGTTTCTGTGAGTGCCCTCTTCGTGTTGGTCGTCTGTCGGCCTAAGGGTTCTCTGTGGAAAACATCAGTACAGAAGGAGATAAAACATCAGATCGTGCTGCCTGTTCCATGTACAGGCACGGCACGGCTTAGCATACAGAGCATGCTGCATTCTAGTGGCTGCTAGTTAAATGCCTGTAGGTTCGATAATAGTTATCCTATTATACAAGTGCGTAAATTATTTCTTGTGCTGTGTGTGATTATGTCCTACAAAATTAAGTCTGATTGGGGAAATTTTTGAAAGATTCATTTGGAAGGAATTGGACTCTTCAAAGAAATGATGTCCATTATCATCCGTTCATTGTGTTTGAATTTCTCATATTGCTTGTTAGTTTGGGCTTTTGTTGTTGCTCTTGGCTTCGTTTGTGTCTTTTTTTTTATTTTCTTTTTCTGCTATAGATAGTGATGGATCTCTGTGGTGGGTATACCCTCTTCTCATTGCTATCCCTGTTTTCACTGCTCCCCAAGCTACTCAGTTTAGAATCTAATACGCCTGGTTCTGTGCGCATTAAGGAATTTGGCATACTTTTCAGAACTAAAATAGAAGCAGTGCCTGAGTGTTTCTGGAGCAGACATGTAAGAAGAAAGAAGCACATTAAAGCAATATACAGGGTGTCGTCAGAACCCATTTAATGGGAACTGAAACTCTTTATAGCATGAATACATTTTGATACAACTTGTATTTCAAGTGAGGTGTTTGAATTTAGCTCACATTCAGATAGCAAGTGCCTTTCTGTCCATGAAACAGAACTACTATTAGCATCTACAACTGTCAGTTCCCCTTCTGTGAGTGATGAGTGAGGAGTCCTGGGCTGCAGTTGCAGTAGGTTTTTTTCTGCCTCTTGGAGAAGTTCTTTTGATGTTGACAAGAAAAAAGTTAACAACTCCTATTTCAGGTTTAAAGAGAAAAAGAAAAAGCGCTACCTAGTTTTGAATCTGAGATGATTGCTCTTGATCTCGCGCAGTGTGTCCTGTCACTTTTATTTTGGGTACCTGCAAATACTTTTATTTGTATCCAGCTTGAGAATGGAAAGTCTGTGATGTGAGTGCCAGAAATGACAACTCCTTTTTCTTTTTATGTTCGAATCTTCTTGCAGAGTCAGAGCATCAGAGGTGTAGCTTTATAATTTGATTGCTTTTCAGTGTTTGGTTGTTCTTCTTATTTATTGTGGTTAGCATTTAAGGTCAGGCGCTGTCATGCAGCACAATGCAGTTGTCATTTCTTATTCTGAACAGAAGAACGTTATACAATATGATATACTGAAATGAAAAAAAAAAGTGTGAAGTCCTGACTGCTTTAGGAGAAATTGGTACTCCTGGATGTTTCTGTTAGTCCATATTTTTCTGTATTACGGTTCACTATTCCTACTTTTCTCATTTAGGAAACTGGGCACATAGGATTTCTTTATCTGTACAAAGTAGGTCTGCTGTTAGACAACAAAGACATTGGCAAGTTACGGTCAAGGACTTAGATCTTTGTCTGTGTCTTATATTGATTATGAACGTTGAAGGATGTATCTTGCATTGTAATTAACGGATTAAAAACTCAGCCCGTAGTGATGGGAATATTGTAATGGGATAGGAATTTCAACTCTTGAACTTCAGGCTGGAAGCCAAACCAAAACTACCTTGTGTTCTCACACAGGTGATTCCTCCTCTTTGTTTCTTAGATTCATCATTACCTTTGTTCTGTTTATTTAGATTGTAAGTTCTTTGTGAAGAGTTGTCTTGTGTGTGTGTGCGAGTGTACCCAGGACCATATGGCCTCGAGCCCCTATCTGTGGAAGCTGTAATAAGCAATCACCTTGTTATCATTTTCCTGGATATCATAATAAAGAGTATCTAATTAAAATTGTGCTTGAATAGTCTGTTAAATGGTGGAGGTTTGCCTGCAGTCAAGCTGCATCAGTACCAGAGAGATACTCACTGTTCTCTAACAGGTGCACACAACCAGGAAACAACCTTTGGCTGAGGAGAAATACCCTGCATCTGAGGCTGGAGCTTGCACAACGTTTATCAGGAGTTCAAGGCTGAGTTTTCCACCTACCACTGACTTGAGAACCTACATCTGTGCACCTTCATGGGAAGGTGCATCTTGTTTGTGGCAGTGCTTGCATTTAAAACCTTTGTATGTGCTTCATTGAAACGGAGGAAAAAAACTTAGTGCAATCTGATAAAGTAACCTCTGCGCTGATCCACTGGTGATGTAGGCCGCGTGGTAGGGAGCTTTCACCTGAATTAAGATGAAAGTAAAGGCTGGCTGTAGAATATCTGTGCCACGAGTGTTACCTTCAAATGAATGTTGCCTTCTGTATATGATGTAGGGGTTGGCAACAGACTGAAGAGTCTCCAAATTTGGTTCAAGATAAATCAGAGTTCTTATGAAGAATTATTTCACTATTTAATAATTTTAAAATCCTACATTTGTAGCTTGTAAAACCTCAAATTAACTGATAGAAAATGTTAATCGAAGACTAGTCATCCATGAAGACACATCTGGTTCTTGGGTTCATTACATTTGGGTCAATTACAATTGATACACTCATCGCTTGAAAGGAAATTGTGTTAGATAATCAATGGAGAACATATGATTGTAAGAACCAGAGCTACCTGAGTGCTGGATGTAGCTGTCAGGTCACCAACTTGAGCACGTGTGGTGAGGACTGGCGGGTGTTGCACATAACGCACCCAGGAAAGCTGACAAGTCACAGAATTGTAGTGTAGGAAGGCACCTCTGGGGATCATCTAGTCCGACCTCTGTCCCCTGCTGCCCCTCTTGGCATCATCCCCTTGCCCTGCTGCCCCTCTCAGGTGGGTGATGTGGAAAATGCTGATGGGAAGTGCAGCAGCTGGAGCCTTCTGAACCAAGCGTGTGATGAGTTTGGCATGCAGGAGAAAACAGCCGCTAGAGGCCGCCACAATCTTTCTGGCAGCTGCATTTGAACTTGGGTGCCCAGGAGCCCACGGTCCTGCTACGCTTTCTGCAAAAAGAAAATACTTATTATGATCTCCTTGTAAGTAACGTTTCTGCTGTAACTCAGAAAGCCAAGCATTGAGTTAAATTAATCACAGCTCCTTGTAGTTTTGATCTTGCTGCTGACCTAATTTATTTTTTAGAAAAGTGATATTCTGCAGATCTTAAAAAACAATCTGGTTGGGATGGAAATTGTTTCATGACTTACGTTCGGGAGAGCAGGATGTAGATCCTCAGTATTCAAGCTTTATTTTGTTCCAAAGCTGCAATATCTTACATTAAAAACAGAGTTGAGAGTGCAGTGCAAGCCTCGAATTAGATCTGCTGGCTGTGCTTGGCTTTGCAGGCTAGTACATAGTGCTGTGGCTGATGCTGATTTCTCTGCTTGTGTAGGGGAAAAAAAAAATATAGAGGAAAAAAAACCTATTCTTTGCATCTCCAGCAATTTTTGATGCTTTCAAAGCAACATATGAGATGATACCATGAGTCTGTTTTCTGCACTGAAAGATTTGTTTCTATCTGCTGATAGGAGAGCCTTACTCTGTGGGAGCACTACCTGTGGACATCCCCCTCTAGATGCTGTAGGAACTGAAGAAGAACTCTGTAGTTAAATTAATTTCAGAGAATATATATATATATATATTCAACTTTGTAGCTTTTATAGTTTTTTTTTTCCTTCAGTAATCCAGAAAGGTCTTGTTTCTTTGGCAAGTGCCCACTTTCATGTAGAAGGGAGTTCCAGGGTGGTTTTGGAAAACTGTATTCAATATGTTCATTTTTGTCAATATCTTGCAAATCTGTCCTGAACATTTGGATTTGGGTAGTGCTGGTGAGGGATGGCAGATGAGAGGGATCACGTTGTTGGCTGTGAGCGAGCTCTGATTTGCAGTTCATTAGATGGTCGTGGGCGGGTTCAGTGCTCGGCCTGCTCCCAGCTCAGTGGCACTGTGCTGACCACTGGGGCAGAAGCGCAGCCAGTCCGTCTGTGTGGCTCTGCGTCAATGAAAAAGCTTTTGGAAATGGGCTGTGAGGCGCTCAGTGCTTATGCTGAGAAGGTGGGAGGCTGGACTCTCTCCTTTCTGGCTGCATTCAGAGCTGCAGGACGACACAGAGCCGGGAGCTGTGCTAGTGCTGGAGCAGCTGAGTCCCTCAGGACTGGAAGCTGTACCCCACTTCCCACCCCCATAGCTGCCCTCCTTCGAGATCTGAAGAGATTTGAAGTGGAAACCTTTTAATTCATAGCAATAAACAAAGTTTGGCAGCGTGGGGGCTATTAGGAGCCTCTAAGTGAATGGAGGATGGAGTGTGTCCCAGCCTGGAGAGAATGATGTAAATCGTCTTAATTCTTGGCATTGGTGTTCTAAAAAGAAAAAAAAAAAGGAAAAAAAAAAATCAGACATTTTAAACTGTGCTGTCAAGAAAGCTCTCAGCTTTCTAGAGCAGAATGTTGAGAAGGAAATGCTGTATCATTTCTGGATTCGATGTGGATGGGGCCACATCCCTCCTGCCCCTTCTTGCTCTCGCTCTGCCCCGGAAGCTGTGGGGCCATGGGAAGGAGCTGCTGCAAGGGCTGAGGGAAACTGCTTCACCCACCGT
Organism: Odontophorus gujanensis; assembly: GCA_013399175.1. Classification (NCBI taxonomy): domain Eukaryota; kingdom Metazoa; phylum Chordata; class Aves; order Galliformes; family Odontophoridae; genus Odontophorus; species Odontophorus gujanensis. Next base: position 144,867 of record VXAB01004536.1, on the reverse strand, counting down.
GCGGGTTCCTCTTGTAGAGGCCAGCAGACTTCTTGTCTCCAAGGCTCTAGAACTGCTTTGCTTTGCACAGAGCTACAGTCCTGGGAAAGCCCAGAGCCCATGTCCCTGTATAGAACCATGCCTTTGTAAGGGCAGGGAAGGCAAGATGGAGAGCTGTGACCCTACTCTATTTGCCCCGTGTGTGAGGGGCTTCTGATGCCTCCAGGTGCATCAAGACTTCTACTACTCCTTTGTTTTGTAGCTGCCGATGGAAGTATTCTACATGGATTTGTATGATCCCTCTTGAACTCATTTAAATACTTGGCATCCACAGTACTCAGTTACACAATTTAATGACGCCTTTTATAAAAAGAATGTATTTCCTTTGGCTTGTTTTTAAACCTGATGATTTCCGTGTGTGAGTCTTGAGCTGTGAAAATTGTTCCCTCTTCATCTCTTTCACACTAGCACGCAGTTTTATATACCACTCCATTTAGAGCCCGGGCATCCCCTATCTACTTCATGTTTTCTTCTGCCCATCTGATTCTCCCTGCCTCTTTTATGTACCTTTCCTAGTTCACCTAAATGCTTCATTTATTTATTTTTTTCTTTTTTCGTTTATAGAATCATAGAATCCTTAGAGTTTGGAGGGACCTCTGAAGGCTGTCTAATCCAACTCCCCTGCAATGAACAGGGACACTTCAGCTGCATCAGGCTGCCCAGGGCCTTCTCCACCTTACTGGGAAGTGGTTCCTAACAGTTCATCCATTTCTAGATAACATTATTTTCTTTATAAATCTTAAACTTCATTTTTTTTTCCAATGTTTATGTCTCATCTCCTCTGCTAGTTTCATTGCAGGTGTTTCCATGTTAGAGAGTTGAGCAGTTGTATTCCTCCGGCAATTTGATAGCAAGGCATCCATTTTAGAACGCTGATCAATGATACGCAAGGAAATTAAACAGCAACTTGTCAGCATGGAAGAGAGGCTTAGTCCTGCACACAGGCCTGTCCTGGCTCTGCTCGCTTCCACTCCTCTCTGTTGAGTTTGTAGCCTGCTGGGCAGGGATTGGTCTCTGGCGCTGTTGTTGCTGGTGCTAGTATGACATTTTTCAAATGATTCAGAGAAATGCTTTTAAATGTGGCATTTTTATGCAAATGTGTAATTATTATGCGCATATTGCGTTCTTGACTTCTCTATGAACATAATCAGGGCTGAGTTTCATCCTGCTTAAGGTCAGAGGGAATTAAATCCAAGGTCTGCCATACCCCACCTCTTATTTTAACTTTTGCTCTGAGATTACACCTCTCATCCATGAGCTTTTATGTGCATGTGCATCTGGAATCTGAAACTTAGTATGCAGTGTACACATATTTAACAGAAAAAATATGACCCACAAAGACAAGGATCCAGAACACAGTTGTATACCTGAAAAACTTAGGGTCAGATACCTGAATGATGCAAGTCAGGAAGAAGTCCTAAGGTGGTCAGAATGCCTTGCTTTTGCAGTGTTTCAATAGCAAACACTGGAAGTGTCAAAGGTTTGGGATCATGAGTACCTGAAAAAAGATAGCGTAACAAATGAACCCCACTGACAGTGTGACCAGCTTACCACGAGAAGCTCAGATCTCCACCAGAGGTGGAGCTCACACTGAAAGGGCCATAACTAATCTCAAACCATAAATTTAGAAATGAAAATATTTTAAATAGAGCTACTTTATTGTTTGTTTTGCCTATTATTTTTTTTTGTTGTTGTTGTTGTTATTTTGTTAAAATATTTGCTTATCTTTGTCCTCGATAATTTCATAAGATGCAAAGTTGCTCTCTCCCAGTGTGGAACTGTCTCCTGGAGATCCCAGCAGCTGGACTTGATCTCCCAACAACTTCCGAGGATGGCTTTTGATTTCACAACAAATGGAATTGCTGCATAACGCGGTTAAGAAGTTAAGATGAAAACAGTGATGAGTTAAGTTCTGTCTTTGAATCTGTCTGTCATCTCTGTGAACCTCAGACCAATCATTTCAAGCTTCCTACCTGCTTCTCTTTAAACTGTGGATTATATTTAGCTCACGTAGATATTAAGACAGTGACTCAATCATCTACTCACGCCTTCCATCCAAGGATCTCAGCGACCTACAGATAGGTTAGAGTGAGCTTATAAACAGTAGTGAGCCCAACTTTTTACATGGTCTGATGATAGCGACAGGACAAGGGAGAATGGTTTTAAACTAAAAGAGGAGAGAATAGAATTAGATATTAGATTCCTTACTGAGAGGGTGGTGAGGCAGTGGCACAGGCTACCCAGAGAAGCTATGGGTGCCCCATCCCTAGGGGTGTTCAGGGCCAGGCTGGACGGGGCCATGGGAAGCCTGAGCTGGTGGGTGCCCTCCACAGCAGGGGTCTGGAAATGTGTGGCTTTAAGGTCCCTACCAGCCCCAGCTATTCTGTGACACTGTGTTTTCTGTGCTGTGCCTTGCAGCTGCTGTTTTGAAGATGAATGGTGTAACGCCTTGGGTTCTGCATGGCCAGGTGAGTCAGCTTCATGGGAAGGCTATTTCTGTTCAGACTGTCCGTGACTTCAGAAGCAGATTTGTTTGTGTTTCTACTCAAGACACGTTGCATGGTGAAAACAAGCTGCTGTGCCATAGTGCTTTGGATTTTCCACGCTTCCAACTCTAAGTCCTTTGACCTGGATAACTAAAAATAACTTCGAACAGCGTGTATGCTCCAGAACAGCTAAAGACCTGAGGACTCGTAGCTAAGTAAAAATCTGATAAAAGATGATCTGTGAGTTAGAGACGAGAAGGACCGCAGTGGAAATACTGTTCTCATCTTACAGTAGAACTGGAGCCAGTGGTCAAAGGCTTCTGTGGTACTACAGGGAGCTGGGCCTGAATGCCAGCTCAGTGCATGGAAGGGCTCCACCTCCTCCTCCTCCTGCATGGGTGCAGTGGAAGCACTGCCTGAGATGCGCTGTCAGAATTCTTCTGTAGTCAGAAGATGTGATGGTATTTATGCTCATTTACACAGGAGGCAAAAAAA